>JANAVB010014091.1:0-40000 GCA_029216955.1 Iris pallida
TAGCATCCAACGAGGCCCGCAACTCTACCTTCTCCTGCGTGGACTGTGGTAGTCTCTCCGCCGCAGCCTCAGCATTGGCCACCTCGCGATCCCAGATGGCCACCGTAGCCTGATAAGACGACTCAACTTCAGCTATCAATTTCTTCTGTTCTGTTTCTATCAGTGCAGAAAAGTCATTCCGCCGAATACTCTGAAGTTCGGAAAGATACTGGTCGAGCTCAGTCACCGACGCTTCCAGAATCTCAGCCATATGATCATAGCCCCAGTGGAAGAACCCAAACCTATCATGTCCATACTACCTGTGATAGGATTGCTACACCTAAACAGCTATACTATCCATGCTTCTTGTTCAAAGTATTTCAAACTTGTCCAAAAGTTTTAAAAACTTTGAAGGGGATCTTGTATAAGCATAAAAAGGAGGGATATTACTTTTAATCCCACATCAGAAAGGAGAAGAAGAGAGGTCTCATTCTACTCTATATATAGAGCCCTCTTGCCTCCTTTGAAAAGGGCACCAAAATAAATAAAGAAAAGGAGCCCGTCATCCAGGGAGCCCGTTCGAGCCACAAAAAGTTGCAGTAGTTTTTCTCTTCTTTTGGGTTGGCTGCAAGTTCTTCACTCGCTGTCAAGACAAGAAAAGTTGGATTCTGAGTACTAAGCGCCTTCGCGGGCTACTACGAAGAACTCCAAGGCGGCACGGGCCATGCGCCTCAAACGTGCTATGCCAACGGCAAACCAGAAGAATGCGCTCATAATCATGCGCGCTGCTTATGGTAAGCTGTACAAAGTTGACTCGGTGCTTCTGCGCCAGAAATGAGCCGACCCTCAAAGTCCTTGTCTCACATGGACGCATCTGCTGCGTTCGCAACCAAGTCGTACAAGGTAAATTCTGTGGTCTTGAACCCCCGCACCTACATTGGTTTACGTCTGAGGCTGGTTCAAGTCAATATAAATGTGGTTCCTCCACTATTGATCTGGGCGCACCTTATGCGCTGGATCAGGGGGCGCAATATTTACTTAATCACCCAGGCGCTTGGCCTTGCCATGCGCCTGATGGGGGTGTAAAGGTGGCACATCACTCATACACTCAGCCTGACGCTTGGCTTTGCCATGCGCCTGATTAGGGTACGAGTGTCATTTATACACTCACCCTGACGCTTGGCTTTGCCATGTGCCTGATTAGGGTACGAGTGTCATTCATACACTCACCTTGACGCTTGGCTTTGCCATGCGCCTGAAGAGGGTACGAGTGTCAACATCTCCTCACATGATTTACGTAATGTGATAACTCACAGACGTAGATCGGAAGAGACGAACATCATGCACAACTCGCCCCTCACGGGACAAACTTGTGCTATGGTCGCCATCAACTGCTGCGGCCGCAAGACAGTGGCTCCACCACCAAGGCAGTCTGTGTTCCAGCAATTGTAACATGCTGTGTCTGTCCGACATCGTCTCAGAAATATGATGCCAATTGAAGACTTTGTAACAGCCTATTCTCAACTAGGCTCATCACTCAGATGTCTCAGCTAGCCGTGTCGTCTCAGCTAGCCACGTCGTCTCAGCCCGGTATTAGTCTCCCAGTGCATCACTCCGCCCCGTCAGAGTGAATCACTTCCTTGTCAACGTACAGGCGCATCTGCCAGCCTGGGCTCTTCCATCATAATGAGGCTTAGGCACATTAAACCCAAACCATGCATTCAACTTGGCACTCGATGTCGTCTTATAGAAGAATACTACCAGCAAGAGGCTCGAACATAAACTACTATGTCCATTCCAACTCGACGGATCTCAGTCTTCTGAAGGAGTTCACCGTCAAAGCTTCTTCGAACAAGGAGAACCATCACCCACAGTACAATATCTTGCCAAGGAGGAGGATCAGTCGAATCCATCTTCGTCGAGAAGTCAAGGGGGAGACAACAAAACTCTCTCAAACTGTTGCTATTTATAGGCCAGGGTAAATCAAACCTATGCGCTAAGTGGCAACCGTCCCGAAGTTAGTACAATGAACTTGTATTTATGATGAGAATTTGCCTCTTCGAATTCAGCTAAGTCAGAGAGTCATTAAATGACCCAAAGAACTCAACTGATAGACCAATATGGATGTGCCATCAGCACCAAGCGCCCTGTGTGGATGCGCCCAACAAAACATAGATCTATGCGTCCTGGTGAACACGGACCTATGCGCCTAGTGGGGTACAAATCGATGTGCCCACTTCGGCTTGTCACCCACCAAGTAATTAATACAAAAGTGACAGAATTGGCAGCACGTCCCCCGAGGACTGAACAGTCGATAGCTTTCTGCAGAAAATGAAGCGCCACTGACGTTAGCGTCATCATTACAGTCCCCTGGCGGTTACAAGCCACGTAGCCGATCGACCATTCGTATGTGCCTCCTCAGTCATGCGCCTAAAGACTCGCATGTGCCTCGAAAGCCATACGCTCAGACCAGTTCGTGACTCCTGAAGGATACAAGCTAAAGTCTTCTTATGTGCCCAATTCTAGGCACATTCATATCGTTCTCCACCAAATCCGAGATCTTTGAGCTACGGACATGTGCCACGTGTCCTTTGACTCAGTTCAGCCTATGAAGGGGTGCTAACCACCCAGGATCTCAGCAACCAAAAGATCCTCTCCACTGCCACGTGCCAGCCATAAATGCAGCATGAAGGATTCAACCCACAAATTATGGCGCATTATCCATGCGCCCACCTCCCGTCAGCATTAGCTACGTGGCGTTCCCACGAATAAAGCGTATCCTACATATGCGTGCATGAGCAGCCCAACCTGCTGCTTATAAATAGAAGGATCATTTCCTTCTTCGATACACACACAGACATACAGAGATGCACAGTCAAAGACAGTCGCAACCAGAGCATCAGAGTTCACTCAAAGAGATCGAAAGAGACACTCAACGTCTTCTTCCTCTCCGTAAGCTCCAGCACCCAGCAACTCAGACCTTCAGAGAACCGAAAACCGTCGTCAGATCGTCAACGGAGTCAACGCATTAACACTCGCTCTATCGACATAGGACCCAGCTATAAACAAAAGTATACTCCTAGGACTACATCTAAGTCCTACATTGTAACATTGTTCTGTTTGTAATTGAAATTGTAATCAAAAGATTTTAATGGCAAACAGTGAGAGGTACCAAGCCAGTTGTCTGATCCCAGACGGGGGGAAGATTAGTAACCTCCATCGTTGCCCAGAGGATAGGTATTACTCCGTCTTGAGTATTTGTTGGGGGAAAGTCACCGAACTGGATTGATACCATGCTTGTCGCCATAGTAACCTCTTCAAAATCTAGGGACAGAGCTTTGGAGTCGATAAGACTCTGGATGTACCGGTTTAGTTGAAAGCAGTCATGAGTGGAATAATGAACATAGCGATGAAAGTGGCAATATTTTGGGTCCTCCATCTTCGCCGCTCGAGGCTTGCTGGAAAGAGTTGGATCATGTCCCCTTGCAAGAGCATGTCGAAGATAGGCTTGACATGACTATCTTCGAATGAGTAATTCACCTTGGGCCACTGAGCTTCTGCCTACTTTTGTTCAGGCTTCTTGATTGTACCAGCGACCATGACCTATTTGCCTTTATTGTCCCGGTTATTGGAGGTGCCGCCAGTATTGTTGTTATTGGGGATGGTACCAGGACGTTTGTCTTTGTCCTCTCCATCCAGTATGTGTAATCCCAGCTGGCGAGCCTTCTTTAACTTCGCCTCCGCATTGGTGACGCTTATGATAAAGGTTGTCCAATCCATAAACTGATCTTCGCCCATCCAAAGGCTGATTACGGGGAGCAACTTCTTCTGGCAGATTTCAATCAAGGAGCTTTCAAGATTGTCTTGGGGTAATCTCATTACGGTTTGGCGGAACTGCTCGATATAGTTCCTTGTTAGCTCCCTCTCCCCCTGAGCGACGTCCATGAGAGACGACATTGTCACATCGTGCCACGCTTCGTACACTACTAAAATTTACTATATTAGCGACGTAATTTAGCGACGTTAGTTAAAACGTTGCTAATTCTTACAATTTAGTGACGTTTAAGTTAAACGTCGCTAATAGTCATTATTTGTTGCTGCCCTTCCCGAAATTTTGATAATATATTTTTATTTATTTATTTGAATTTAATGGTAATTTTTAGGGAAACCGGTTATACCATTTTAAGTCCAGACTGGACCCGAACTGAGCTCAAGCCCATATAGGCATTCCATGTAGACATTTTAAGTAGATGCAATGCCGATTATGGGATATTATATTTCGTTATTATTATTATTATTATTATTATTATTATTATTATTATTATTATTATTATTATCATATATTGAGGTTATTATTATATAATATTATTTTATTATTATTGGTTATATTATTTTGTCAAATATATATTATATATAGTCATATTTATACAAATAGGCCCTACACTAGGAATAGATAATATCGAGGTTTATTTAGATTTATGGAGAATATTATAGTATATATTGGACCTATATATATATATATATATATATATATATATATATATATATATATTTAAAGAAACGCATTTTATTGAAAAGAGAGATGGCTCAGAAAGAGCATAACAGGTGCCAGGAACCAAAACACAAAAAGGTCCTAGAAAACTAAGAAGAAAATACAAAGGAGTAAGGCAAAATATCTAAAATTCGAAAACGAAATTTTGAATTAGAGAAAGGTTGTGGGCGCTCGGCCCTACTGCGGTGTGGCACACTGCCTGAGATCTGTCGGTTTTTTTTTTTTTTTTTTTGCGAAACGCTGGACCGAAATTCAAAATTTGAATTTCAAACCAGACTGAGGAACACATGGGCCTGTCGTGGCCCGACGGGATGCGCGTGCTCGAGAAACGCGGCCCGAGGGGCGCTCTGCGCGAGCGCAACACGCGGCACGAGCGGGCGCGAAGCACGAGGAGGAGGGTCCGGTCCTCCGGCGATGGACCGGACCGAATCCGGGGAGCTCTGGCACCGGGGAGACTGCCGCCGACCGCCGGGAGGGAGGGGGAGGTCAACTCCGGGGGCGGAGGGGTCCCGGGGGAGCCTAAGGGGAGAAGTAGCGGGGGGGCTCCGGGGAGCGGCGGACGCGCGGGGAAAAAGGGGGCGCGAGGGGTGCTCTGGGGGGGGTGCGTAGGCGGAGGAGGGCGGGAGGAGAAGGAGGCGAGCGGGGGATATGGGGGGAGGAGACGAGGGACGGCGGCGGCCGAGGTGGCCCAGAAGAAGGAGGTAGCGGAGCGTAGGCGAGGCGAACGGCCACCGAGATGGGGCGACGACGGAGGGGGGGCACGACCACCAACGTCGATGGGAGAGCACGGACGGCGGCGGCCGCTCAACGGCAAGGAGGCGGGCTCACGAACTGGAGCCGGAGCGATCGCCGTAGCCCGGAGGGGGCTGGGAAGCGGCCAGGGAGGGGGCGACGGGACGGCGTCGCACGGCCAACCGCAAAGAGAAGGGAGGGGGGGATCGCTCCTCAGGGCGTCGCGGGGCCACGAGCGACCAAGATGGCTCAACGCTCTCGGCACGGGGGAGAGCGTCGCCGACCGGAGGAGGGGAGGGGAGTCCAGTCTTGCCGGAATGGGAGGCCCTGGCGGTGCATGCAACCGCCGAGTGGCCGCCGGAACTGGTAGCTACCGCCGAGGGGGTGGCCGAGAGGATGGAGGCGGGAAGATGACGCGTCGGGGCGGGGGAAAAGCCGGATGGAGTCGGGGCGACCGAGGAGCGGCGGCGGGAGGAGGATGCACCGGAGCGGGAGGAGGGAAGCCGGAGGGGGCCGAGGAGAAGGGCGATGGCACAGATGAAGAGGCCGCGAGAGGCGGGGGCGACGCGCCGGAGGGGATCCCGACGGAGGCCCGAGGATGGAGGGGGGGGGAGGCAGGGGGCTTGGGCGGTCGACGCCGACGGCGAGAACGCCGGAGACGACGCCAGCTGCGGGTGCTTGGGCGGCCGTACGCAGGGCCGGCGACGGCGCTCCATGCGGGGAGCAACCACCAGACGCCGCCGGGGAAATAAGGGGTGGGGGCCTCCGGAAGGGGGAGGGGCTCTACGGCCAAGCGCCGGCCCGCAGGGGAGGGCAGCCGGCCCCGCCCACGCGAGGAAGAAGACAGGGGGAACGCTAGGGCCGGCTGGCTCTCCAAAATTCCCCATCTATCTATATATATATATATATATATATATATATATATATATATATATATTGTAAAAGAAAAAGAAAAGAATAAAAGAAAAGAAAAAAAATAACTTACTCAGTATCTCGCGAGAAACTGAATTTCTCGTAAGATACTATATGTAAAACCACCCGAGCCTCAACAGCCACAGGCCGACCCTATTCCCCAATGCTCTGTTCAAAACAGAGTATATAACGAGGACTCGAGAAGGGATTTTTACAATCGAAAACCCTAATCCCTCACCTGCGCGCGCACCCAGCCACCCTAGGTGCACCGCTGCTGCCACAACCGTCGGCACGGCAAGGCCAACGACTACGCGCGAAAACAGTATGCCAAAACAGAGGAGATTAGCAGTAGCAACAGCGTGTCGAAGCCCCATTCACGTGATGTTTTCTCTCCGCACACGGTCGACGAATCTTCGAGCCGTTTGTTCTGGTATAGACCCAACATATACCTTTTGATTCTCTTTCAAATAGATTGAATTATCAAGCGCTAGATTTTTCGAGAAATTGATTAGAAGATCGACAAAAATCTATTTAAAAATAGAACAATATTTGGTTCAAACACCCGATTTGGAAGACGACTTCCTGTCGATCTATCGACAGTTTTGAGAAACCAAATGATGACAGTCCCAGCCGACATATAGGGCTTCATAACGCATTTTTTCGAAGTCGATTCCATCGACTATGCGTCGAGAAATTGGTTCTCCAATATTGCCAAAAACCTGTTTTTTAAAACTGTAGAATTTATGAAAAATACTTCGATATGACGTGCGTCCCGCCAATCCGGGCGACGTGGTCGCGAACCAAAAGCATCGAAAGGTGCATATCAGCTTCGTGGACGTGTGGGCTTTGACGGAATTTAAATTGGTTGCGTGTGCGCGACGAATTTGATGCGTATCCGTCGAAATTCACCGTATCGGTCTCTGTGCAAATTTCTCAATTACTTTGTGCACGTTCGTCAAATCGAGATAAAACTTACGCCAACCGGACCGTATCATTTTTCTGGTCTTGTATGCCAAGTTTGGTCCAATTCTGAGACAGTTGATCGGATCGCCATTTCGTGGGCCCTACGATCCGACTCAACGGGCGATTTTGTGCACGGCCCACCGAAATTCAACTCTGGACATACGGTTGGGTTCGTATCATCAAAACAAATCTGTAGACATGTAGTTTGACTACTTTAGAGACCATTTACTCTGACACGCTTTTCGGTGCAAAGCGAGTCCAACGGCGGACACCGTTTTGATTCGAATTACCGTTTTGCCCCTGTATCCGGAATTGGACTTAAGGACAGGCAATTATAGCTAATTTGACTATTCTAAGAACATTGGTAATGTCTATTTCAGCATCTGAAGACTGTTGTACGAGTTTTGACTATTGCGGTACCCTGAGTGGTTTGGATTATCGGTTTCACCAGTAACGGACCACAGGTGAGTACAGATTATTGTTTGTTTTCGATATTGAGTTTTACTATACCTCATTGTTAGTCAATAGATATGTGATTTTCGTCTTTTATGTTTTGTTATATTTTGTCGTATCGGGGAGGTGAAGTACCAAGGATGTGTGATCTGACCTTATACAGTGTATACAGTGTAGACCGTATTTCATTATTGCTTTATACATTGTAGATAGTGTTTCATTATTGCTTTATATAGTGTAGACCGTGTACATTATACCGTGTAGACCGTGCAACTTTATACAGTGTAGATAGTATAGACAGTGTCGTGTAATTGTCCCGAGACCGGTCACATATCAAAGGTACTTAAGTAAGTCGGTGAGTAGTGTCTTTGTATTTATTTACTGTTTTACTTTGTTTAGTTTTATTTGTCTTTCTGTGTTTATTTTTCAAATCATATATTTAAAGGCTAATCTTTGTTGTATAGTCATTTTCAATTATTGAAACTGCATTCAGTGAATTGTACTCGTTCCATTCCTGACTGGAAACCAATATTTTTCAGGTTAGCCGTAGATTCACTTAGCATGGGGACGAAAACCTAAAGACTAGCTAGATAGATGAGTTGTAATCATTTCAATATTTGTACGAGTATATATTTTTCTGCAAATGTAAAACTTGTGAATATTGTGAATTAAATTAATTTTGAATGAGCATTTGCTTGTGATTTTGAGCATTGTGGCTATACAGCGTTCTACCGCTGACACTGCGGCGTAGGCTGGCTTGGATACGTCATATCCGAAATAGCGGGTACGGATCGTGATACTATTAGCAAAAAAATAGCGATGTGCCAGCGATGTATATTAATTAAATAAGCTTTTCGTCGCTAAACGTCACCATTACATCGCTAATAGTGACGAATTTAACGACGTTACTCACAACATCGCTAAATTTTAATTAAAATCCCCCCGATTCATTTTTCCCCATTTTTACTCTCTCACTCTCTCTCCTCACTTTCTCCTTCGACGCCGCGGTATACTCTCATTCCTCTCGGTACGTAACTCCCCTCTCTTTCTATTTTAGTTGTGGGGGGTGCGGGTGGCTCGGGGGGAGGGGCAGGGGGTACGGGTGGTTGGGGGTGAGGGGGTGGCTGGGGGGAGGGACAGGGGAGGATGCGGGTGGTTGGGTGGTGAGTGGGGGGTGGCTCGGGGAGGGGCAGGGGGGTGAGGGCGGCTGGGGGAGTAGGGGGGACTGGGGGTGAGAAGGGGACTGGGGGAGGGTTAGGGTTCGGGTTCAGGTTAGGGTTAGGGTTGGGAGGAGAGGGGCAGGGGGTGGGGGGGGGCTGGGGGAGGGGAGGGTTAGGGTTCGGATTCGGGTTAGGGTTAGGGGTGGTGGGGGGAAAGGGGCAGGGGAGTGGGGGGGGGGGTGAGGGTTAGGGTTAGGGGTGGTGGGGGGAGGGGCAGGGGTGAGGGGGGCTACGGAGGGGAGGGGCTGGGGGGTCGGGTTAGGGTTAGGGGGCTGGGTGGGGAGGGGAGGGGGAGGAGGGGCAGGGGTGAGGGGAGCTGGGTAGGGGAGGGGAGGGGGAGGGGCTGGGGGTTCGGGTTAGGGTTAGGGGGGTGGGGTGAGGGGGGCTGGGGAGGGGATGTTACTGTTGCTTTCAAGTTTTTTTTTCTTCCCTAAAGTTTTTTCCTCAGCGTTAAATGAGCAAGCATTGTGCATATAAAATCTATGTTACATGTGCAACATTGAACTTAATTAGTCAAATAAACATGATGTTGGAATTTTAATAAATCAATTGCAGTGGGTTTTGACAATTAGGTGTCGTGTTTAGGAAAGTTATATAGGACGGTGTCATCTTATGAATAATCTACCATTCTATTTCTATCAAACGAAGTAGCATTTTATTTTCCATCAAAGTTTTGTATTTGAATACCAATATAAATAGTTTTGGATTTTATTCCCCCAAGTATACCATATTTTTAGTTAGATGCCGCAAATTCTAGTAATTGCTTAGTAAGTCTTTTAAATCCCTAACAATATGGGTTAAGAGTCCTACACATGTGTTCCTCTCTACCGATTTTGTAGTGGAAAGAACTCTACATTAATCTTAATCATTGATAAAGATTCGATTGCTTTGTATATTAAAAAAATCTAAGAAAGTTGTGCAGTGTATTAGTGTTAGTGTTAGACACATCCCGAAAACTCCAAAATACATTAAAACGCACCAAAGTAGACGATTTCTCCATATTAATTACCAGATCACTATGACGCCGTGTCGTATATGTGTTCGTATCCAGGTCATTTGCATTTTTTTTCCATGGTTCAGATATGGAACCTAAGAAAGATCCACAAAAGGATTGATAAACTTCACAATTGATACGGTCGTATGGAACCAATAACAGTGCATAACTTATGTGCAGACATTGCAATAGACTAAAGGTGGGATTTAAAAAACATACACTGCAATAGAACAAACACAAAACCAAATAAATAGTTTTGGAGGAATACCAATATAACATCTTCCGTTTATGAATGAATCCATATTGTGTGCACAATATAAGCTTGAGTTATGGTATTAGTATCCAGTTACTTACTAGTTACTAATCATTTCAGAATTTCCTCGATCGATTTTGAGAAACAATTAACAGATAATATACATCCAGCAAGAATTATTCACAGTTTTGAATACGGATATGGCATAGATTTTCGAGGTATGTACCACTATTGTGTTTATTTTCACCTTTGATAAGCACTATCTTCCCTCACTCGTGGGACGATACCAATTCACTAATATGTCTTTTATAAATGTATAATTTTCATAAACGTATTATACACAACATGAATATACTCTTGTGCACCTCACCAATATGCGTGCTTGGAATGAGTTAATCAAGAGATTGGGTAGAAAAATAGACAACTGATAAGATAGAATTAGAAAGGTAAGAAATGACCAATTATTTGGAAGCAAGTCACGATTAGAGTTGTTGCTATTGTGAAATGTTTTGTTGTTCATAATTTAGCCTTTCATGGATCGAATAATATGGCTACTAGTAGAGGAGTATGGCTACTAGTGTGTAGGGAGTATGGCTACTAGTGTATCCTAGTGTAGAGGAGTATGGCTACTAGTGTATCCTATCAAGAGTGTATAGAACTAGTTCAGAGTAGCGGTATCGGTATCATGGGCTATTCCTATGTAGAGGAGTAAGTCACGTACGGTATCGGTATCACGGTATAGAACTAGTTCAGAGTAGCGGTATCGGTATCGCGGACTATTACTGTATAGAACTAGTTCAGAGTAGCGGTATCGGTATCACGAACTATTACTGTTGTTATTAGTTGTTATTTAATTACACTCTAAAATTCTTACTGAGTTGAATTTTGTATATACATGCTCTCATTGATATTTAATGGTCTTACCAGATGGCACCCAAGACCCGAGGATCTCGCTTGAGAGAGGCACAGATGGCTGCTCCAGAGGGCAGTTCCACCGAGAGAGCTGCTCCAGAAGCGATTCCTAAAGCCGAGAGAGCTGTGAAAGAGGAGGTGGCACCAGAGGGCAGTTCCACCGGGAGTTCCAGTCATCCATCTCATCTGGATATTGATCTGGCTGTCGTGGATCCTACTTATGCGCGCTGGCTGAGGGAGTTCTATCTGCTTGTCACGACCCGAACCCGCTTTTTCGGATACGAGACGTGTCAAAGCCAGCCTACGCCATAGAGTCGGCGATAGAACGCTGTCACGGCCAAGATGCTCAAAATCACAAAATATAACATTTGCTGCTCATTCACCATTTTAAATTTATTACAACATTTACAATATTTATATTTAAGGAAAATACAAAGTTCTCATAATTAATGAAAATGATACAACTGCTATCTATTTCTAGGTTTCTGTCTGCAAGTACACCCATATCTCCCAATGCTAAGAGAAGCCACAGCTAACCTGAAAAATGTTGGTTTCTAGTCAGGAATGGAACAAGTACATATACCGACGGTAATACAAAAGTACAATAGAATTAACAAGACATAAAAATAACATATGAGAGATAAAAACTAGAAAGTAACTGATGACATGGCAAGTGGTGAAGAAGACAAGGAAAACAAATAAAATACAACTATCTATGTGTTTTGAAATATCATGTTCGACATGTGAACGGCTAAGGGGTAAATATGGCACCCTGCATGTGTCGTGTGCAGCTGCTATCAGTCAAGATTAGACATATTGGGATGGGTAAGGGGTAGTTAACACGTCTACTAAGATATTTTCCCGTCCAGCTAGTACTCATGGAATCAGGTCGCAAGTATGGTAATCATGAAAATGACAGTAAAAAATGTATAATAAATCCATGATACTAATCTTCGTGTGACGTGCGTGTCAACAAGCAGCAAGACATATGTATAAACATGAAATGAGAAGACTACTATGAATCGAAATCAATCAGAAAGTGCACTTGTCTGAGGTCCTTCGCTGGTAAAACCGATAGTACAACCACTCAGATGAGTCACTAGAGTCAACACATGCAAAAAGTCTCCGGATGCTGAAATAGACATTACAGATATTTTTAGAATAGTCAAATTAGCTAGGATTTCCTGTTCTTAAGTCCAATTCTGGACACAGGGGTAAAACGATAATTTCGGGTCAAAACGGTATCCGCCGTTGGACCCACTTTGCACCGAAAAGCGTGCCAGAGTAAATAGTCTCTAAAGTCATCAAACTATATGTCTACGAATTCGTTTTGATGATATGAATCCAACGGTATGTCCAATTTTGGATTCCGATGGGTCGTGCATAAAATCGCCCGTTGAGTCGGACCGTGGGGCTCGCAAAACGGCGATCCGGTCAACTGTCTCAGAATCTGACCAAACTTGGCATATAGGACCAGAAAAATGATGCGGTCCTATTGGCGTAAGTTTCGTCTCGATCTGACGAACGTGCACAAAGTAATTAGAAATTTTGCACAGAGACCAATACGGTAAATTTCGACGGATACGTATCAAATTCGTCGCACACACGCAACCAATTTGAATTTCGTCAAAGCCCACACGTCCACGAAGCCGTTACGCACCTTTCGATGCTTTCGGTTCATGACCACGTCGCCCGGATTGGCGGGACGTACGTCGTATCGAAGGATTCTATTGTTTTTAAAACAGGTTTTTGGTAAATTTTGGGATCCGATTTCTCGGCGCGTAGTCGACGAAATCGACTTCTGCAAAATGGGTTGTGGAGCCCTATATGTTGTCTATAACTACCTTCAATTAGTTTTCTAAATTTCTAATGGGTTGACAGTAATCATCCTCCCAAGTTGAGGATTTGGACTGGTTTATGTCCTGTTTCAAACAGGTTTTTTGATGAACTTTTCATCGATTTACCGGGTAATACAGGACCGTAACCTACAAACTACTTGAAGGGGTTTAAAGCCCTATAGATGGTGAACGTACCGGAGAAGACGGGATGAAAGACGATCACATGATGATCGAGAAATCGCCCCGCAAACTTAGCACTTGCTGCTGCGGTCGCTGTCGGGCTGTTGCATCCACGCATTTTTTAGCATGTTCGGCCGGCCAGTGACCGCGTGCGGCACCGCCTTGGGCTGGGAAGGTCGCCAGGATGGCCGCCAGGGGTCGAGGGGTCGTTGGCTAGGATCGGGGTTAGGGTTTAGTTCCTCTGTTTCATTTTCCTTCGATACATATAAGTATACAAGGGTCAGTAAAATGGGCTCGGTCTGGTCGGGTATAAACCCCCATAATTTATAATTGATTTTTCTATAAATTAATTAATTATTTTGTTATACATTTCATTAGTTACGAATTTATTTGCTACTAGCTTATTCGTATAATATGTGTGTATTATTATATGGTGCATGTTAGTATTACTAACAAATAAGGAATAATAGAATCTAGGATTTTAGAAATTTATTGGTAAATTTTGAGGACTTTTGCATGCTTAAAATATATATACATGGATATATATATATATATATATATATATATATATTATTATATATATATATATATATATATATGTATATTTGTTAAAAAAAGGGAAAAAGAAGTGAATGGCGGGCCAGCCTCGTTTGCTCAGCGCCTGAGTTCTAATGAAAAAAAAAGTAAAGGAGGGGACCAGTCTACGTGGGACCGGTCCACCTCAGCCGACCCCCCTAAAGCAAGATTTAGCAGCAGCATAGCTGCATGGGTTAAGCAACCCGAGCCCTTTGTATTCCTATTCGGATTAAAAGAAGCGGCGGCAGCAGTATAAGAACTGCTCCGCGAACCGAACCCTAAACCCCCGAAATTTCATCTCCAACCTGAAGCCCCTCGACCTCGAAGACCCTCCCCAAGCCGACTGCACAGCCTGGTTGCCGTCGACGATCACCGGAGCCACACCGCAATCGCCTGGACCGACGGCAAAACAGAGTAAACTCTGTTTCGAGCACTGTCCAGGTAACAACTTCTCATCCCGATTTCTCCAACGACTCTAGATCGTTTTGAGTTTCGTAAAGTTCCAAGAAAAGCCAGTATAACCCCCTTCACATCCTCTTGATGGATCCCGACACCGTTCCCTAGATCGGTCGAAAATTCAACACGAAGTTGAGCCCGCATCGTTCGAAAAACAGAGCAACAAGGCTATTCCAAACCTCGACTTGTAAGCCTAATTACGATCTAAATATTAGGGTTTTTGATGAACTAATTGAAAACAGTAGTTAACAACATAAACGAGAACGCAACTCACCTTCTGGATTATTGTTTCGATAAACGTGTAAAAAGTTATTTGATGTCGAAGTTAGAGAAAAACTGTTTTGAAAATAATACAAATTTTAGAATTCAGTCCGATACGGCGTGCGCCCCAACAAACCGGGCGACATGGTCACATGCTATACATATCAAAAGGCGCGTATGGACGTTGTCGACGTGTGGGAACTGACGGAACTCAGTTTCGTCGTGTGTGCGCGACGAAATCAGTCCGTATCCGTCAAGGTACCCCCGTATCACCAATTTGCAAACTTTGCCCTAACTTCGTGTATAGTCGTCGATTCGAGACGAAACTTGCGCCAATAGGTCCGAATCAAAATTTTGGTCCTGTGTGCCAAGTTTGGTTCGATTCTGAGAAAGTCGAATCGGAATCCCTTTTTGGCGGGCCACTCAAACGGACGAATTTGTACACGGCTCATCGGAATCCAAAACTGGACATACCATTGAGTTCCTTCCTCAAACTAAAATCGTAGACATGTATTTTGACGACTTTATAGACCATAGACTTTGGCACGCATTTCAGTGCAAAGCGGGTCCAACGGCGGATATCGTTTTGACCCAAAATTACGATTTTGCCCCTGTTCCAGAATTTGACTTTTGGACAGGCGTTTCCTAGGTATATCTTTTACACCGAGTGTATTTTTTATGTTTGTTTCAGCGTCCGGAGTTGTTTGGAGATTGTGACATTTTTGGCTGATATTGTGATTACTTGGACTTGCCACTTTGCACCATCAGGCAAGATACCTTGCCACCCTACTCTGTGATTATATTCTTATTTTCAGTTGTTATTTTCAGCATTTGTTTCTTGATATTTAAACTGTGCGTCCAAGTCACACTTGGGTGCAAGCGACTCTATCGGTCGTTTACCTCACCTTATTTATTTCTCTTGCATTGACTTAGTCTAGTGACCACCATTGATGTTGAGGTATTGGTATATCTCATACGGCCTTGACACTTGTTGTATCACGTGATATGAGTCACATGTAGGATACGTACCCGCGTAGTCGGCTGGCCACCGATATGTATGGAGCGTGTGACGGATAGGAGTAACTGCCAATAGTATTGCATGTTAGAAGACTTGACGGTTACTAGAGGTTCATATCAGTCATGGAGATGATGATACTAGGCATTGGGTGGGGAGAACAATACCTGACGTATGGGCTTCTTTGCACTTCCCTGATTACCTGTGCGCTCCTCCGGGACGCAGGCTCCAGGCGCCCTCTGACATTTCCCAGAGCATTATGGACGTAGCCCTTACACATGGTGCCCCTGACACTTCCAAAGTGTTATGGACGTAGGTCCCTGGTGCCCTCTATGGGAACTATGCCGATCCCATTTACAGCCAGGGCTCATGCATCGAAGGATTGTATCTCAACTGCATATTCACAGTAGAATGGTCAGGGACCCGATTGCATGTATACCTTTTTCTCTTATTATATTATCACAGTTTATATGGCATGGTGGTTTCTTGTATCTTGCTATGTCCCCTGAGGACCTGGTTATCTCTCTAGGTTTAGACGATTTCCACAGGAGTACGGATCGGCGTTGGAGCTATCCTACATTGACGACGAGGCAGTCTTTACTGATGTCTAGTCCATTCTTTATTTGAGACATCAGTGGACATATTTTACATCTCATTTCTTTCTATTTGCGGAGGTTGGACTCCGATCTTGTGAGACTATTTTTTATATCTGTTTGGAGTGAGTATGTTCACCCGGCTATCTTTTGATAATTTTACTTATTTATTCGGACTCTATTATCTTCTCTGTTAAGCTGTGATGAGATTAGATTATATATTGCTAGCCTGTGGTTATTTTATTTACAGCTTATGTGCATATTTGAGGATTTATATATTGGAGTATTCTTCGTATATGTGCAGCTGGCATGTTCACGTGCTTGGTCCTATATATTTTGGAACTGGGGCGTTACTTTTTGTGGTGGCCCATGCAGGTCCTCAGTAATATTGTTGGGTTACATGATTGTGCCCAACAAAGCCTGCATATAAGAATAGGAATATCTCATCCAGAACTACTACTACCTCTTGACTTCCAATCTTTTTGAACTTCCTTGATTATTCGATTCTTCATATCTAATCTTCCTAATATCAACTTATCTTCTTCGTGCCAAGAGTATGCATTTAAAAAGCGGACGCACTTCTGCCTTGGCCCTCACATCCGGTGAAGAGGCTACTTCGGAGGGACAGAATCCTCCCATGACTCCAGCGACACCATACCAGCCAGGACAGTCGCAGCCTACTACGACATCGCCGACGGAGTATCCAGATATCGCAGTACCCCCAGGCAGCCAGACTGGACAGACCACTACCATGCCACCGGAAGGGAATGTAGTACTGCCTCCATCTCCACCATTCCCTCAGCAATTTCCTCCACAGTCGGGACCTCAGATGCCTCCACCACCGACTGATGGGAGCCCTACTACTCAGTTTATGTATGCCATGATGCAGGCTCAGTGGCAGCAGACTGAGCTGATGAGACAGACGATGATGGCAGCAATGGCTAGACCTCCACCACCACCTCCAGCACCAGTACCAGCACCGGCTCTGCATCCTTATGAAGGCTCTATCAAAAATTTTACAGATATGAACCCTAAGCCTTTTAGAGGAACGGAGAAGCCACTAGAGGTGTCACAGTGGCTTATTAGTACCGAGAAGCTACTGAAGGCATCCCAGTTGCCAGCTCGAGATTGGATGACAGCGGTGGACCTACTATTGGAAGATTATGCTCACCACTGGTAGAAGGCGGAAGAGAGACGACTAGGCACTGGGATCACTTGGAAGCAGTTCTATGATGCATTTTATGGGAGGTTCTTTCCTATTCATGTTCGAGACGGTCTCTATGACCAGTTCCTTCATCTGAAACAGGGAAATATGATAGTTGATGAGTATGACTCAGAGTTCAATTACCTGAGTCGATTTGGTGCGAGATTGATTTCGACAGAGTTAGAGAAGGCAAGGAGATTTCACCAAGGGCTTGCACCAGAGCTCAAGTCTTATACGACTACCCAGTCTCGAGTCTCCCATTCAGCTGTCTTGGAAGAAGCTCGTGCTCAGGAGATTCTTCGCAAGGAGCAGCAGCAGACATCGAGGCGCCATACCCCAGCAGTTACACCAGCCCGAGCTACTCAGAGTGGACCTATTAGGAGGGCCACAGGACAGTTCCAGCAAAGGCGCTCACCTTATCAGAAGCCCGTTTGCCATTACTGCGGAAAGCAAGGACATCTTCAGAACGATTGCAGGACTCGCCTTGGATTATGCTTGAGATGTGGATCCAATCAGCACATGCTCAAGGACTGTCCGGAGCAACAGGCGATAGTACAAGCTCGACAGAACCCGAGGCCCACAGCCCCAGCTCTTCCAGCACCACGGCCCGTAGCAGGAGCACCTTGTCCACCATTGCCTCTCCAAGGCATACAGTACAACAAGGCCAGAGCTCAGGGCCCAGGACAGAATTATGGGCAGGTATTCTCACTTGCTGTGGAGGATATAGAGACAGAGGCCGAGGTTATAGCAGGTATGGTTTTAGTTGCATCTTTTCCTGCTATTACATTATTTGATACTGGAGCCACACATTCATTTATAGCCACTAGTTTTGCCACTAGACACAGCATTCCCATCACAACCTTAGCTAAAAATGTTAAAATCCTCACTGGAGGAGGAGTTGTACCTGTTAGTGGTGTTTGTAGACGTTGTCCTATAGTGATAAGTGGTAGAGAGATGATGGCACGACTTCTTGTATTCCCTATGCCGACATTTGCTGTAGTACTTGGAATGGACTGGTTGAGCCAGCATTTCGCTCTCATAGACTGCCATAGAAGCAGTATTATCTTTAGACTACCGAATGCGGCAGAGTTTGAGTTCACCAAAGAAGACGGAGAGAGCTGTGATACACCCACATCGGGTACTCATATGATGATGCATGACACCCCTCAGCACCCTATTATTGTAATATCCCGTTCCGCACAGTGCATTACGATGAGTCGTTGACTCGAAGAGTTGCGTTGACCCGATGAGGTATCGATGCGAATTGATGCAAGTATTACGTTGGCCAAAGATAAGCTTTAAGTCGATTGGAATCTATCGATTGAATCGATGCAAAGGATAAGTCCTATTCGAGTAAGTACTGATTCTAGTTGATCTGGTGTGCAGGCTATGCTTTTACGCTGGACGATAAGAGGTCAGCATTTTGCCTTATGCAATGAAGTGTCCGCAAAACCAAATTGTAGCCTTGCAACGGATTGTGGCATGGGTGCGATAGGCCAAATCAACCGAGTAGTTCAAAGGAATGGTCCGGGAGTTAGCTATGCGATCGAGTTATGGAAGCGAGACGCTTCAATCGACGAGACGGCAAGGCGTATCGGCTTAAGGTGGGGGGTTCTTGACTCTCTCTCCCTATTCCTTCACGTCTAAAAATCTATCAATGTATGCGTAGATGTTATCGAGTTAGCGAGCGTGGCTCGACGACAAAAGGTCCAAGTATGTGTCAAAAAGATAGAACATTGAACAATCGAACAATTGAAGTGACGTACATCAAGTGTACGAGTCGCGGTAGGGCAATGATGGTAGAACATTGAAAGACGATATTGAGATGTGCATCATGTGCACGACTCCGAGAACATTGAACACTAGGCGTAGAACATTGATTATGGCGCTGAACGTGCCCTCGTGCACGGAAGCTAATGAATAACTAAGTAACTACAGAATTATGCTATAAGAATAACTTACGAATGGTACGCATTGAATACAAGTACGATATGTCTAAGCCGTTGGGCATCGTGCATCAATATGGATGTGTTGGGGCATAACGCCGACGGAGCTCCCCATATGGATGGGAGATTATGTTTATGAGACGTGAATATGCTTATGGTATGAGACTATGTTTATGGAATGGAGGATTGGTTGGTACGATATGATTTGTATGCTATGGTGTGTATTGCATGGTCAAAGGACTCGGATGGCCCGTGCACGGGTGCGGCTTCCCTCGTACGGTTACGCCGGGGCACCGGGACCGTTCGGCCTAGGAGGGAATTATGTGTGGTATTTATGGTGCACATCATTCGGACGGATTGCGACCGTCCAGTGCTGTGATAAGCTATGATATCCGTAAGTTTGGGATCCTTCGGATATTGGGCTAGCAACCCGTATCGAAGTGATCGTAGGCTTACACATAAGAGATGCCAAGTCCATTACGGTGCGAAACACCGTGACCTTCATATAGATAGGACTGGTGGGCTGAGATGATAGTTGGGTGCAGGCGCAGGGCCTGCGACCCTTATGCATTGTCTAAGTTTATGATTGGAATGTTGCGTGAATTATGGTCTCTTACGTAAGTTCTAACCAGTACAGGCTAAGGAAAATGGGACAGGGATGAGCAAGAACACTATGATTATGTTCAAATTTTGTCTCACTGTATCTGCTGCAGGAACACGATCTTGGTCACATTTATATCAAGTGTTATGCATTAAATATTACCATAAATCTGATCCTAAGGCTAAATAGAAAGATCACCAAATTAAGATGCATGTTTCACTAAATGATTTAGTGTTTGGTTTGGGTGCGAGCGGGTCTTGATCAGTGCGAAGCGAGGACGAAAGCACTAATCCCCCACTAGTTTATGTGCAGGCTCAGGTTATGATCGGCTCGGGGCGGGGCTTAGCTTGGACGTACCGAGGCATGGAGTCCTTGGCGTTCAAGAGGAGCTACCGCATAAGTGTTCGGACTTACGACATGGAGATGTTCGGCCGAAGACTACTTGGTGGCTATAAAGAGGCATATTGTATGGAACAATGAAATCCTTTATGAGCTAGAGAGATCATGAGCGTTGTAGCCACTTGGCATAATATGTTGGGCTATTCAGAGCCTTGTAACCTTCAGTTCATAATGAATAAAAGAGATTCTTATTGTATTCTTTGTTTCCTTCCGCTGCTTATGTTACGACTTTGAGATAATCACTATGTGAACCGTTATCTTGTCTTTCACGAGCGCAACTCCAGGCTCGTGCGGCATCATGCCCCAGCGAGGACGATGATTCGGGTAAAATCTAGCAAGGACGAGCGATTTCCCGGATTGGGGCGTGACAATTATCACCGAGTTCGAGGATGTATTCTCCGAGGAATTGCCAGGACTACCACCTGACCAAGATATTGAGTTTTCTATTGAGCTTATTCCCGGAGCCGAGCCTATTTCATCTCGAGTATATCGTCTGGCACCCAAGGAGTTGGTGGAGATGAAGACGCAGATTGATGACTTATTGGAGAAGGGATTTATTCGTGCCAGTGTGTCACCATAGAGAGCACCCGTTTTTTGTACCTAAGAAAGACGGGACAGTGCGCATGTGCATCGACTGAATGCAGTGACGGTGAAGAACAAGTATTCTTTGCCGCGTATAGATGATCTATTCGATCAACTGAGTGGAGCAAAAGTATTCTCCAAGATTGACTTACGATCAGGCTATCACCAATTAAAGGTTCGGAAGGAAGACATTGCAAAGACGGCCTTTCGATCGAGGTATGGACACTATGAATTCTTGGTCATGCCTTTTGGTTTGACCAATGCTCCCGCAGTCTTCATGAATTTAATGAACAAGATCTTTCACCAGTACTTGGACAAATTTGTAGTAGTCTTTATAGATGATATCTTAATTTACTCCAAGAGTCAAGAGGAGCATGAGCAGCATCTACGGATAGTTTTAGGAACGTTGAGGAATGAGCAAATTTTTGCGAAGCTTAGCAAGTATGATTTCTTTCTCAAGGAGGTATCATTTTTTGGTCATATTGTTACTCGTGATGGTATATCAGTAGACCCAGAGAAGATCACAGCAGTCAAATCATGGCCTGCTCCCACATCAGCTTCTGAGGTGAGAAGTTTTCTCGGACTTACGGGTTACTACCGACGGTTCGTAGAAGATTTCTCTCGAATAGCGGGGCCTATGACTCGATTGACTTGCAAGGATCAGGAGTTTGTATGGATAGACGAGTGTCAAGCCGTATTTGACGAATTGAAGAAGCGATTGACCACAGTACCGACCTTGACACTACCATCGGGCTCGGGAGGATTTGTGATCTACAGTGACGCATCCGGAAAGGGATTAGGATGTGTATTGATGCAACACAGGCGTGTCGTAGCATATGCATCACGACAGTTGAGAGTGCATGAAAAGAATTATCCGACCCACGATCTAGAGCTCGCAGCGGTTATCTTTGCTTTGAAGCTATGGAGACACTACTTGTACGATGAGAAGGTTGATATCTACACTGATCATAAGAGCCTCAAGTACGTGTTCACACAGAAAGAGTTGAATATGCGATAGCGACGTTGGTTGGAGTTGATGAAGGATTATGGGATCGAGCTTCATTATCATCCGGGCAAGGCTAATGTCGTGGCAGACGCATTAAGCCGTAAGCCCCTGGCACACTTTTTGACTACGCAGAAGGAGTTGATTAGAGACTTGGAGTAGCTTGGTATTGAGGTAGTATTACCTGGAGCCGATGGTGTATTAGCTAACCTCCAAGTACAATCATCATTGGTAGAGCGCATCAAGGCAGCATTGCCTAATGATGCTAGATTTCGATGGCTCAGAGAAAGGACTGAAGCGGGAGAGCAGACGGGATTGAGGATCCACCCCGATGGGACATTGCGATGTGGTGATCACATTTATGTTCCCAATGGAGAGCTACGGCAGGAGCTGATGGCAGAGGCTCATAGTTCGACTTACTCTATTCATCCCAGAGGAACCAAGATGTATCGTGACTTACGACAGTATTATTGGTGGCACGGAATGAAGCGAGAGATAGCTCGTTTCGTTGCCAAGTGCTTGGTATGTCAACAAGTAAAAGTGGGGCACCAGAGGACGGCCGAATTATTGCAGTCGCTACCCATTCCCGAGTGGAAGTCGGAGCACATTACTATGAATTTCGTCACGGGTTTTCCTCGGAGTCCTAGGGGACGTGACGCAGTGTGGGTGATTGTGGATAGACTCATCAAGTCAGCCCATTTTTTACCTTTTAGAGTGGGCCAGTCGACAGAGGTATTGGCAGAGATGTATATGTAGCAGACTGTGAGATTGCACGGTGTGCCTGTTAGTATTGTGTCGGACCGCGACTCAAGATTTACCTCACATTTTTGGAGGAGTATGCAAGAGAGTTTGGGTACCCGATTGAAGTTTAGCACGACATACCATCCACAGACAGACGGCCAGTCGAAGCGTACCATTCAGACGCTAGAGGATATGTTGAGTTTGAAGGTTCATGGGAGGACCATCTTCATCTTGTTGAGTTTTCCTACAACAATAGCTATCAAACGAGTATTCAGATGGCTCCGTTTAAGGCGTTGTATGGTAGGAAGTACTGGTCTCCTGTTTGTTGGAGCGACATAGGAGAGCGACAGCTATTGGGTCCCGAGTTGGTCTTGAGCACAATGGAGACAGTGAAGAAAATACAGGGCCACCTGCGAGCAGCACAGGATCGTCAGAAGCAGTGGGCAGATAATCATCGTCGACCCTTGGAGTTCAAAGAGGGTGACCATGTGTTCTTGAAGATATCCCCCACTAGAGGCACGATTCGATTCGAAGGACGTGGCAAGTTGAGTCCAAGGTACATCGGGCCTTTCGATGTCTTGGAACGTGTTGGAGAGGTTGCCTATAGATTGGCCTTGCCACCGTCGAGAGGGAGTGCATGACGTATTCCACGTATCTCAGCTGAGGAGGTATGTGGCGGACATTAATCATGTGCTTGATCACTCCGAGA
This sequence comes from Iris pallida, assembly GCA_029216955.1. Classification (NCBI taxonomy): domain Eukaryota; kingdom Viridiplantae; phylum Streptophyta; class Magnoliopsida; order Asparagales; family Iridaceae; genus Iris; species Iris pallida. The sequence continues at coordinate 23,075 of JANAVB010014091.1, forward strand.
TCACAGTTGGACCGAGTTTATCGTACGAAGAGCAACCAGTAGGTATCCTCGATCGCCGAGTGAAGGTGTTGCGGAACCAATCTATTCCATTGGTTCGCGTGGGATGGAAGCATCACTCGCCAGGGGAATCTACTTGGGAGCGCGAGGACGACATCAGAAACCGCTACCCGTATTTGTTCGAAAAGGAAGGCATATCTTGCAGTTAAGCTCTTAAATTACTAACAATTCCCTTGCATTGCATTCGATCCCCCGACCTTAGTTTAATTTCGAGGACGAAATTTTCTTTAAGTTGGGTAGGATGTAAACCCCCATAATTTATAATTGATTTTTTTCTATAAATTAATTAACTATTTTGTTATACATTTCATTAGTTACGAATTTATTTGCTACTAGCTTATTAGTATAATTAATGTATGTGTGTATATTTATATATGTGCATGTTAGTATTACTAACAAATAAGGAATAATAGAATCTAGGATTTTAGGAATTTATTGGTAAATTTTGAGGACTTTTTGCATGCTTAAAATATATATTTTTTTTAAAATATATTTTTTTTGCATGCTTAAAAATATATATATATATATATATAATATATATATATATATATATATATATATATATATATATATGTTAAAAAAGGGAAAAAGAAGTGAATGGCGGGCCAGCCTCGTTTGCTCAGCGCCTGAGTTCTAATGCAAAAAAAGTAAAGGGGAGGGGACCAGCCCACGTGGGACCGGTCCACCTCAGCCGACCCCTCTAAAGAAATATTTAGCAGTAGCATAGGTGCATGGGTTAAGCAACCCGAGCCCTTTGTATTCCTATTCGGATTAAAAGAAGCGGCGGCGGCAGTATAAGAACTGCTCCGCGAACCGAACCCTAAACCCCCAAAATTTCATCTCCAACCTGAAGCCCCTCGACCTCGAAGACCCTCCCCCAACCGACTGCACAGCCTGGTCGCCGTCGGCGATCACCGGAGCCACGCCGCACTCGCCTGGACCGACGGTAAAACAGAGTAAACTCTGTTTCGAGCACTGTCCAGGTAACAACTTCTCATCCCGATTTCTCCTACGACTCTAGATCGTTTTGAGTTTCGTAAAGTTCCAAGAAAATCCAGTAAACCCCCTTCACATCCCCTTGATGGATCCCGACACCGTTCCCTAGATCGGTCAAAAATTTGACACGAAGTTGAGCCCGCATCGCTCGAAAAATAGAGCAACAAGGCTGTTCCAAACCTCGATTTCTAAGCCTAATTGCGATATAAATATTAGGGTTTTTGATGAACTAATTGAAAATAGTAGTTAACAACATAAACGAGAACGCAAAGCACCTTCTGGATCATTGTTTCGATAAACGTGTAAAAAGTTATTTGATGTCGAAGTTGGAGAAAAATTGTTTTGAAAACAATACAAATTTTAGAATTCAGTCCGATACGGTGCGCCCCGTCAAATCGGGCGACATGGTCGCACGCTATACTCATCGAAAGGCGCGTATGGACGTTGTCGACGTGTGGGAACTGACGGAACTCAGCTTCGTGTGTGTGCGCGACGAAATCAGTCCATATCCGTCAAGATACCCCCGTATCACCAACAGGTTCGAATCAAAATTTTGGTCCTGTGTGCCAAGTTTGGTTCGATTCTGAGGAAGTCGAATCAGAATCCCTTTTTGGCGGGCCCGTGACCCACTCAAACGGGCGAATTTGTACACGGCTTATCGGAATCCAAAACTGGACATACCGTTGAGTTCCTCTCCTCAATTTGAAACCGTAGACATGTAGTTTGACAACTTTAGAGACCATAGACTTTGGCACGCATTTCGGTGCAAAGCGAATCCTACGGCGGACATCGTTTTGACCTAAAATTATGATTTTGCCCCTGTTCCAGAATTTGACTTTCGGACAGGCGTTTCCTAGGTATATCTTTTAACCGAGTGAATTTTTGATGTTTGTTTCAGCGTCCGGAGTTGTTTGGAGATTGTGACATTTCTTGGCTGACATTGTGCTTACTTGGACTTGCCACTTTGCACCATCAGGCAAGATACCTTGCCACCCTACTCTGTGATTATTATATTTCTTATTTTCAGTTGTTATTTTCAGCATTTTGTTTCTTGATATTTAAACTGTGCGTCCAAGTCACACTTGGGTGCAAGCGACTCTATCGGTCGTTTACCTTGCCTTATTTATTTCTCTTGTATTGACTTAGTCTAGTGACCACCCATTGATGTTGAGGTATTGGTATATCTCATACGGCCTTGACACTTGTTGTATCACGTGATGTGAGTCACATGTAGGACACGTACCTGCGTAGTCGGCTGGCCACCAATACGTATAGAGCGTACGACGGATAGGAGTAACTGCCAATAGTATTGCATGTTAGAAGACTTGGCGGTTACTAGAGGTTCATATCAGTCATGGAGATGATGATACTAGGCATTGGGTGGGGAGAACAATACCTAACATATGGGCTTCTTTGCACTTCCCTGATTACCTGTGCGCTCCTCCGGAGACGCATGCTCCAGGCACCCTCTGACATTTTTCAGAGCGTTATGGACGTAGCCCTTGCACATGGTGCCCTCTGACACTTCCAGAGCGTTATGGACGTAGGCCCCTGTAACGCCCCAGTCCCAAAATACGTAGGACCAGGATACGTATACATGCCATACGCATCGAGAGGACTCCAGTCCAGTTCGAATACGTATAAGCTGTCTGGTTATTCTAGATTAACTATATCTCAATCCACATAATAATGATATGTATGACGAATCAAGTGCAGTAAGGCTGATCAGGCCGTGATACACTGATTCTAGAATAGATAAATATGTTAGAGTGGATCCCCAATAACACATTCATCATGAACAAGCTAGATAAAAATGAAGCTTGTAAAAGACTAGCTATAATAACAACGAGTATCAAATATAGGACAAAATTGAAATACGGAAGATATGATAATAACACACTATGTATACCTGAAGTCTCGGTGTAGCAAACATCATCCATCAGTGTACCGTGCCATCAACTAATACCTGGAGAGATCACCAGGTCCTCAGAGAACTAGCAAGACACATAATATACATGCCTACTATACAATAAATAACATGCGAGAAAATAGGAAATGGTACAAGAAATAAAGACTACAGAGTAGTACAAGAATAAAATATAAGGAAATGGTATACCATCGAGAATCGTGCTGATAAACATGACTAAGAATAAATTGGAGTAAACCGCAGCTCAGTGGGGACTCACGGTCCTATAGATCACAGCTCAGTGGGGGCTCACAACCTATAGTAAGTCTCTATCGCAGCTCAGTGGGGGCTCACAACAGAGAGTAGTCAAGTATAGTCATCGTCTATCACAAGGTTCTCGCCTAGAACTACGAGTCAAGTCAAGTCAAGATATCAACAAGTCAAGTCCATCTCAATTATGTCAAAGGGACACGACAGAGGCTAAGCAATACTATCACTAGACATGAACACGATAGAAAAATATGGCTAGTAACATGAGAAAAGAGAGAGTAATAATCTACGTGCACATAAAACTAGAATAACCATGATATGAAGCGAAAGAGAAATTGTACCAAGTGAGATACGAAAGAATAGCAGTATAGAATAGCATGTAAGTACTGTAAAGTTTGGCAAGGTGTACTTGCCTGAGGGTTGTACGGAGAACCAACAATATATCGCCAATCAATAAGTCAAAAATTCCAAGTCTCACAACTGCCTCCAGAAGCTGTAATAGATGTTACCAACGTTTCCAGATTAGTCAAATTAGCTAGGATTGCATGTCCTTAAGTCCAATTCTGGACACAGGGGCAAAACGGTAATTTCGGGTCAAAACGGTATCCGCCGTTGGGCCCGCTTTGCACAGAAAAGCGTGCCAAATTCAATGGTCTCTAAAGTTGTCAAACTACATGTCTACGGATTTGTTTTGATGAGACGAACCCAACGGTATGTCCATTTTTGGATTCCGATAAGCCGTGCACAAAATCGTCCGTTGAATTGGACCGTAGGGCCCGCAAAACGGCGATCCGATCAACTGTCTCAGAATCAGACCAAACTTGGCATACAGGACCAGAAAAATGATACGGTCCTGTTGGCAAAAGTTTCGTCTCAATCTGACGAACGTGCACAAAGTAATTGGGAAATTTCGAAAAAGGCCGATACGGTGATTTTCGACGGATACGCATCAAATTCGTCGCGCATACGCGACCAATTTGAATTTTGTCAAAGCCCACACATCCACGAAGTCGATACGCACCTTTTGATGCTTTCGGTTCGCGACCACGTCGCCCGGATTGGCGGGACGCACGTTGGTTCGGAAGAATTTTAAAGTTTTCGAAAACAGTTTTTATAAGTTTTTCTGTGATTTTGTAAACGGTTTTCTCTGCACATAATTAATGAAAATCAAAAATATAAATTAGGTTAGGAAGCCCTATATGTTGTCTTTAAGTTGGTTTAATTAGATTTTGAAAAATCGATTTGGGTTGGGAGATATTTGTCTTCCAATACGTGGTGAAAACTGATAATACAGAACACGTGTTCTGCGGGTTTTTCTCGATTTCGAAGGGAATTTTCATCTCGGTCTGAAATAACATAATTCTAATGTTTTCCAGGATGTAAACTAGGTTAATTGGTCTCTACATGGGAAGTTTTAGATCTGAATTTCATTGAGTAATCTGGGAGAATTTGGACTCGAAACATAGCGTACCTGCTGCCTAAGTTATGTCCTGCTTGTTGCTCTGTTTCAGCGCGCGGCTCTGCTCGACGGCGGCTGTGCGGCGGCGTACGGTGGTGGCGCGGTGGCGCAGTAGGCCAGGGATGTTCGCCCAAGCTAGGCGAACAGGTCAGGGTTGGTAGAAGTTGGAAAGATGTCGAATAAGTTGGGTTTTCCCGAACTGTCGACTGAACATATATATTCCGGTTTTAAAACCTTATTTTAGATTGATTTAAAAACCAAATTCGATTTGATTTTGGTTAGATTAGAGGAGAATGCAATGTAGATTAGGTAGGAGAAATTCGGATTTAAAAGATCAAGATTTGATTGAGATTTGATCAAATCAATTTAACCAACAAAAACTTAACAACTACTCTCGGGTTTACAGTGGATCGGGGGGGGGGGGGGAAGAAAGTGAACAGTGCAAGCACTGTTCACTAATTAATTCTTTTCTTTTTTTTTCTTTTTCTTTCTATTATACCTAATATCATATATATTGATAAGTACATATCTAAATACACCCAATAAAATCTCAAAAAATCCCAATATTACATATCCATATATTTAATTTATTTAAATACTTTACATATGTATAACAACTCAATTGGCAATAAAATTAAATAATAATATCTAATAATAATAATGATGATTAATTAATCAAAAATCACTTTAATAATAATAAAATAATAAAAGTCATCCAGTGCTTATTTTAATGAACTTATACTACACACCCGTATTCGGTCCAAAAATGGTACAAATATAGGAACACAGTATTTAAATAATAATACTAATATTGTAAAAATATTTATTAATTAGAAATATACTATCAAATTCTAAAATAATTTAAAAAATATTCGCAACATACAAAAATGCCTACATGGTCATCTTTGGTCCTCTACATGCCTACATAGGCTTGGATTTAGTTTGGGTCCAGTTCGGGCTGATATGGTACAACCGGATCATCAAAATAAATCAATATATTAAATAATAACTAATTAAATCTTTATAGGAGTCAAGTCACAACTTGACTGGTTTTCCTAGTAGAGACAATGTTATGGCCGGGTCTTTCCTAGCATGGCTAATAGACTTAGTCAAAGTACACGACTACACTAACCGTACCAAAATTCCTAGTTGCTATGCATCTTAGAACTTAACCATGACTAAGGTCATATCTATATACAATATTAGGCTATTATAAATATAATCATATATTACAAAATTCTATATAAATCTATTTGACTGTATAATATCCCAAAATAAATCCATAATAATTATACTGTCATGGCAACCTAACATGGCTTTCTACCATGTGGGGTTGGTTAGGTTAGGGTCAAAATATATTTTCTAATCAAATCAACGAACTCTAAGAGTCAACCAATAAGTCTCGTGTGCCATTCGCAATTAAATAGCACATGGAAACTCGATTGAGTGGCACACCCTTGGCATGTGTGTCGTAGACTCAAAATGGGTCAAAACCATATATTGAGTCAATTGGTTTTGATTGATGTCGAGTCCTGCACTCAAATTGGAAGTTCGGTCTAGAATTACGGTAAATAATCAAATGGCCTAAATTGGCCCAAAATTGTGCGAAGCCAAAAGAATGCTAGGGGACAAGTTTGGATGGGATATGATATACTAAATTGAAGGTCATCATGTCTACTACAAAACTTATGAAGGACGTTTCGAGAGATGGGCAAGTCTTATGCTCCAAGAATCAAAGACACGGAAAAGTACATCTATAATTATAATTAGTAAGAAAATACAATACAATAAATATACAATCATCTAATCGTATAAAATAAATAATTAAAAAAATCCCCAAAAATTAGGGTCTTTACAATCTACCCACCTTAAAAGAATTTTGTCCTCGAAATTAAAATAAGGCTCACTAACAAAGAACCGTGCTAGGGTAACTAGGAATAGTTTAAGGGATAAGCTTGGTCACTACAGTGTCTCCTAATAAGTTAAGCAATAATCAAATCTAAACAATTTGGATTTGTAACCTCTATATCGTAAAACTATAAATAGTTATCTCTAGTGGCTCTTCTTGGTACTGGCGGTCTTGCAAAGATCACATTGAAGACGTGATCCTCCTATCCATACTATTTTACAATTATATGAGTCTCCTAAACCAGATAAATGGTACCTACTAATCCGCCTACTCCTCACTTTAACTAACAAGGTATAATAGTAAATAGGTTAGGTTAGGCTATGCTTAGGTTCTTCTTTTAGAGGGTCAATCAACCACCCTATTCTTGACCAAGTGACTACCATCATTTAGCTATTTCTAGATTGTCTACCCACCTTTGGTCAAACTACCCCATCAACCACATGATGCCCTATGGCATCTATAATCTCCTGATCTATCAAGCAATCACCATACACAATAAGCAAATAAACTTACACTAATGCTTAAGAATTTCTAATAAATCCTGTATAGCACGATTATTCGTCACTCCAAAATTGGAAGGGACGAGAAGCAATGATACGAGAAAGCAAAGGAAGAGTAATCGAGAGCAAATACGAAGTTCAAGGGCGGTAGAGAAATTTACAAAAGAATTGTCAAGGCAGTTGTGGATTGAGATTCCTAGGGGTTTAATCAGGTCGCAGGCCCGCTCGGTACAGTGACGTAACTGAAACGACTAACTTGACCTGCATGGGCCACCACAAAAACATGTAACGCCCCAATCCCAAAATACGTAGGACCAGGATACGTGTACATGCCAGCTACGCATCGAGAGGACTCTAGCCCAGCTCGAATACGTATAAGCTGTCTGGTTATTCTAGATTAACTATATCTCAATCTACATAATAATGATATGTATGACGAATCAAGTGCAGTAAGGCTGTTCAGGCCGTGATACACTGATTCTAGAATAGATAATATGTTAGAGTGGATCCCCAATAACACATTCATCATGAACAAGCTAGATAAAAATGAAGCTTGTAAAAGACTAGCTATAATAACAACGAGTATCAAATATAGGACAAAATTGAAATACGGAAGATATAATAATAACACACTATGTATACCTGAAGTCTCGGTGTAGCAAACATCATCCATCAGTGTACCGTGCCATCAACTAATACCTGGAGAGATCACCAGGTCCTTAGAGGACTAGCAAGACACATAATATACATGCCTACTATACAATAAATAACATGCGAGAAAATAGGAAATGGTACAAGAAATAAAGACTACAGAGTAGTACAAGAATAAAATATAAGGAAATGGTATGCCATCGAGAATCGTGTTGATAAACATGACTAAGAATAAATCGGAGTAAACCGCAGCTCAGTGGGGACTCACGGTCCTATAGATCACAGCTCAGTGGGGGCTCACAACCTATAGTAAGTCTCTATCGCAGCTCAGTGGGGAAAAAATCCCCAAAAATCAGGGTCTTTACAATCTACCCACCTTAGAAGAATTTCGTCCTCGAAATTAAAATAAGGCTCACTAACAAAGAACCGTGCTAGGGTAACTAGGAATAGTTTAAGGGATAAGCTTGGTCACTACGGTGTCTCCTAATAAGTTAAGCAATAATCAAATCTAAACAATTTGGATTTGTAGCCTCTATATCGTAAAACTATAAATAGTTATCTCTAGTGGCTCTTTGTAACGCCCCAATCCCAAAATAGTAGGACTAGGAACGTAAACATGCCAGCTGTATTCATACGAAGTATACTCCAATATACGGAAACCTCGTATAAATACATAAGCTGTAAAATGCAGTAGAACCATAACTTAATCTTATCCACACAAAATAAAAGAATAAAAGATATCATAATATGAATTGTCTCTATACAATATGTTGGGCGGAGACAAATCCACTACCAACAAAATAAAAGAATACATGATATACAAAAGAATGATTATTGGCGAGCGAAGCGAAGATGATCCAAAATGCAATCATCCTCGAAGAAATAGAGCGGATCACGGCTAGAGCTAGAGCACCTACGAAAGACAAGAGCACACACCTAGCGAGATAACCAGGTTCTCAGAGGGACGTAACAAGACACATAATATCATGCCACATAAACTGAATAAATATTGCTCAAGTAAATAAGTCAATTGAAATATACATGGTCCAATACACACCTATTGAACGAGCGTACCATCCCCCCAACCAAACAAGGACAGGAGATGGTAAACTAATCCACGATGACGTATCTTTCCATGCTATGAATCCAATATGGTATCCGGACCCCAACAAGGTTCAATACCTTCTCATCGAAGTAGTAAGTCACGCCTACAACCAAACAAGGACAAGATGTGACGAACTAATCCGCGACAAGTTATTGTTCCAAGCCACGATCAGATACAAGTACTCAAACCAAAAGTACTCGTACCTAACGGATAAAGGTAGCCTACCGTTCTAAGTAAAATGTAGTTAAGAACAATCCTTCCTACGCATGGGCCCTGGCTAAATAGGATCGGCATAGTTCCCCCTTGGGGCACCAAAGGCCCCATCAGTAAGAGCATAACGTTCCGCAGAACGCCAGTGGCCGTCAGTAATCATGGGTCATCAACCCCGTATCTCCAACGGAGAGTCCGGGTCACAAGAGAAAGTGCATCGAAGCCCATACGCTAAGGAATTGTCCTCTCCCCAATGCCTAATATGTTGTATCCACAACATCAAACCTCTATAATCGCTAAGTCAAACTAGCATGCAATCTCTATTAGCGGTTATTCCTATCGCACAGCATATACGCACCGGTGGCCAGCCAGTCACGCATATCCGTATTCTACATGCGCACACAACTTCGTGTTACAACGTGTCAAGGCCAATGAATGCAACACACAAGGTGGTCCCTTAAATCTAGGTTAATGTGTAAGAAGAATAATAGATAGCAGGAAATATAACTGAACAATAAGTTCTAACAGGTTATGCCATGTATCACAGTTTATTTTGCATAAAGAAAATAAATAATGCATGAAATATGAGCTAAAATAAATAAACAGCAAATGGCAAGGTGTCTTGCCTGGTGAGACTCCTAGTGTGCTGCGATGATCAAGGTGGCACGAACATATGGATTTGGTGATACAACTATGTAAGGTGGCCTCTGATGGTGGCACAGACAGTTCCATTGGGTCCAGGACGGTCAACTTAGCTAGGGACGATATAAATAAGTTTGGGATTTGGAAGAAGATATGAATATGACTAGAGAGACAAGATCGATAATTGAAGAGATTTGTTTAAATAAAAATATATAACTATTTTAGAAAATAATTATCGTATTTGGAAACTATATTATAGTAGTCAAAATAATATTTGAAAATATAGGAATTATTTCGATATCCAACTATAATAAAATTAGATTAGAAAATTTTAAAAAGAATATTTTTAGAGTCCCAATCCGTAGTTAAAATACCATAAATATATAAAATTAGGAAGATATTCATGAACTTTTTAGAATCATTTACAAATATTATATATATATATTGTCAAAGTAATATAAAAGCCCTAATGAGTTCAAAGCCCAATATTATACTTTGTAACCAATAATTTAGAAATACTACTATATATATTTTAATAAGACAAAATAATAATAACAATACTAAAACAATACCATAATAACAATAATAATAATAATAAAATAATAATAATAATATCAATAATAAGGGGACAGAGAGAACAGAACTGCTGCTGCTCCTTTTTATAATATCAATAAAATAAAATAATAATAATAATAATAATAATTACAATGATAATAATAATAATAATAAAATAACTGATACAAACAAAAACTATTCATAACAAAAACAAACAAAAATACCAAAACACACTAATCCACAGCAGCTATTGCTGCTATTCCTCTTTATTAGAAGATGTGAGAGAGAGAAGCAAAAAAAACATTAGAAAGGGGGAGAGAGAGAGAGAGAGATCGAGAGCTGAGAGAGAGGAGCTGAGGGAGTGAGCGAGGGGGAGGAGTGGCGAACGCGGGCGGAGCTAGCGGCGGCGGTCCGGCTGACGCGGAGAGGAGGAAAGGAAAGAGTGGAGTCGGGGGTCGGGCGGCGAGCCGGAGGGCGGACGCGGGTGTAGCAGAGCGGCGCGGTCGAAGGGGGACGGCACGGCCACCGAGAAGAAGAGACGGCGGCGGAGGGAAGGCTACGCCTAGCCGAAGTTTGGTGAGGCGGCTGGGCGCCCGACCATCGGCGAGAGGTCGGCGGATGTTAGGGCACGCGGTCGGCCGGCGGAGGAACACCGGTGGAGGGCGGAGCGACTCCTGGTGCGACGCTAAGGTGGTTTGAAGGGGCGATCTCAGCGAAGGAACGGCCAAGGCGGCGAGATCGGGCGGCTAGGGCACGCAGATGACGGAGGGTGAAGGCTCCGGCTGGACCTGGCGGTCTGAGGAGGACGGGGTGGTCTGGACACGGCTACGAGGGAGGCACGCAGTGGTGGAGTCGCCGGACTCGAGGATCTCGCAGCGAGGTGCACGCGTGGGGCTTGGCTCCGCGGAGGAGCGGCTGGGTGGCGGAAATCAGGTGGCCCGGCTCTTCTTGGGTTTTAAGTTTTTTCGGCGGGTGGCGAGGCTGTTGGAGTCATGGTCGGTTAAATTTTTTGGTGGTGGTTGTGTGGCGGATGGTGATCGGTGAGGTGGTGGTTATAGATTTTGGGGCGCGCCGGCCATTGGTGGCGGTGTTATCGTGACCAGGGTGGTAGGCGGTGGTTTGGGTCGACAGCCATGGTGGCAGGTGGGTCGAGGTTGTGGGAGGACGGTGTGGTGATGGATGACGGGCTAGCAGTGAAGGTGGCGAGGCAATGGCTTCGTGACCGGAGACTTGCGGCTCGGCGAAGAGGAGATGGGGTTGGATGTGGCCGAGGTTCGGCAAGGCGAGCAGTAGGGGCCGACGGGTCAGGTAGCGGTTAGGATTTGGGTTTGAGTTTGGATGAGTCGTGTCGGGTGTGTCCGACACGACGGGGACGGAGGTTCGGATCTGTCGGACCTGGGTGGAGAAATGTATTTATACAATGAAACATAGTGGATGGACACGGACATGGTCTGGACCGATGCACTCACTTTTGGGTGGAAAATTTGTGGAAGAATAAATTTAGGAGGAGTACCTGCCTATTTATAGGATGTGGGAATTCCCAGTTGGATAAGGATTAGAATTTTAAACCCAATTAGATAATTCCATGTATTAATTTAAAATCAATCAAATCCATCCAATCCAAATCCAATTAAATCTAATTAAATTACATCCTTGTTTAAAATCACAATAAGATAATTCAAATTCCAAATATGGATATTAATTAATCTATTTAAATAATCCAAGAATCAAATCAAGATTTAAATGGCCACAATAACTACCAAATATATTTTTCAAATAGCAATATTAATAATTTCGAAAATAATAAATATTTTTAATATCTTTTTGAATAAAATATTAATATTAATAATCTCGAAAATTACATTTTTATTTAAAATAAACTAGTAAAATATTTAGCAAATATATGTATGCACAAGATATTATCAAAAAAATTTATGAACGAAAGGCTTTGTATAAATAAAATAATAAAATAATGAGCTTGGAATTTTGGTATGAGCTAAAATAATTATTACATATATTTTGTGAAACGATAAAATAGAAAAAGAAAAATATATTTTTCTAAAATATGTACGCCCGCACATATTCGCACTCGTCGAGCAATTTCGAAAAATAAATTTCGTGCGCGACGTACAATACTACGCGACGTACAATACAAAATTTAAATCAGTACCAATAAAAAAAATATAGTAAAAATTTAGGATTTTACATCCTCACAACTTAAAAGAATTTGTCCTCGAAATTAAGAATTTGCAGGGGGGTGAGAAGACACAAGGGGTATCGATGGAAACAATCAAAACAATTTATGTCGTAAGAAATCGCGATCATATCATAGAAAAATATACGGTATGGTCATAATCGATAGGAAGGCTAGAGGATTTTCTAGTACACGCCTTCGTCCTTCTTAAATAGGTGAAGGCGAAAGCAATATAAGTTCGAAGGAGGCGCTATCGAATACGAATACGTGTTCAAAGGCGGCCGAATAATTCAAAAGAGTTGCCAAGGCAGTCGCGGATGGGACTCTAGAGGACAAGTTTAATTATGTTCCATCCACGTAGAATAATAGACAAAAGCGAACCAAAGTGCACTTGGTTGATCAGACCATCATGCACCGGTTCTGATTAGACATATGTTAGTGGACATGCCCAAATAACATATGTCTTGAAACAAGCTTGATAAAGAATAAGCTTGCAAAAACTAGGCTACATTAGTATCATCAGATAGTAAAAATAGGTACAATGTAGATGAATAAACACATATGAATAGTCTAAAAGTCATAAGGATCTAAGTCTTGTTTACTCCTTACCATCATCTACGTTTATTGCCCAAGGCTAGGTTGACCAAATGGGTTAACTTTTTCTAGTCTCTACGGTCTAGATAATACTATTTGTATTCCCTTAATGGTCAAGGGTGTGTCAAGTCGTGGGGTATTCTACCCAACTTAAAGAATTAAGCTAAGCTGTTTTGGGCAATGTCTAACTAAGGGTCATTCTCTAGCAAGCACGAAGGGATGATAAGAATAATGATAGAAGGAATAAAGCAAGATGCAATCGATGAGACGGTCAAATATGGAAAAAAGGTCAAGCATGTGGATGAGATCCTAGACTTCTAATCCTAACCAGGCTTGCATGGTACGGTAAAGTAACCAAACAATTTATCTTGACCTGCATGGGCCACCACAAAACATGTAACGCCCCAGTCCCAAAATGTAGGACTAGGAACGTAAACATGCCAGCTGTATTCATACGAAGTATACTGCAATATACGAAATCTCGTACAAATACATAAGATGTAAAATACATAGAACCATAACTTAATCTCATCCACACAAAAAAAAGAATAAAAGATATCATAATATGAATTGTCTCGATACAATATGTTGGGCGGAAACAAATCCACTACCAACAAAATAAAAGAATACATGATATACAAAAGAATGATTTTGGCGAGCAAAGCGAAGACGATCTAAAATGCAATCATCCTCGAAAAAATAGAGCGGATCACGACTAGAGCTAGAGCACCTGCGAAAGACAATAGCACACATCTTGCGAGATAACCAGGTCCTCAGAGGGACGTAACAAGACACATAATATCATGCCACATAACTGAATAAATATTGCTCAAGTAAATAAGTCAATTGAATTATAACATGGTCCAATACACACCTATTGAACGAGTGTACCATCCCTCCAACCAAACAAGGACAGGAGATGGTAAACTAATTCACGGTGACGTATCTTTTTCCATGCTATGAATCCAATGGTATCCGGACCCCAACAAGGTTCAATACCTTCTCATCGAAGTAGTAAGTCACACCTACAACCAAACAAGGATAAGATGTGACGAACTAATCCGCGACAAGTTATTGTTCCAAGCCACGGTCAGATACAAGTACTCAAACCAAAAGTACTCGTACCTAACGGATAAAGGTAGCCTACCGTTCTAAGTGAAATGTAGTTAAGAACAATCCTTCCTACGCATGGGCCCTGGCTAAATAGGATCGACATAGTTCCCCCTTGGGGCACCAGAGGCCCCATCAGTAAGAGCATAACTTTCTGCAGAACGCCAGTGGCCGTCAGTAATCATGGGTCATCAACCCCGTATCTCCAGCGAGAGTCCGGATCACAAGGAAAAGTACATCGAAGCCCATACGCTAAGGAATTGTCCTCCCCGCCCAATGCCTAATATGTTGTATCCACAACATCAACCTCTATAACCGCTAAGTCAAACTAGCATACAATCTCTATTAGCGGTTATTCCTATCGCACAGCTTATATGCACCGGTGGCCAGCCAGTCACGCATGTCCGTGTTCTACATGCAACACACACTTCGTATTACAACGTGTCAAGGCCAATGAATGCAACACACAAGGTGGTCCCTTAAATCTAGGTTAATGTGTAAGAAAAATAATACATAGCAGGAAATATAACTGAACAATAAGTTTTAACAGGTTATGCCATATATCACAGTTTATTTTGCATAAAAAATAAATAATGCATGAAATATGAGCTAAAATAAATAAACAGCAAATGGCAAGGTCTTGCCTGGTGAGACTCCTGTGTGCTGCGATGATCAAGGTGGCACGAACATATGGCTTTGGTGATACAACTATGCAAGGTGGCCTCTGATGGTGGCACGGACAGTTCCATTGGGTCCAGGACGGTCAACTTAGCTAGGGACGATATAAATAAGTTCGGATTTGGAAGAAGATATGATATGATTAGAGAGACAAGATCGATAATTGAAGAGATTTGTTTAAATAAAAATATATAACTATTTTAGAAAATAATTAACGTATTTGGAAACTATATTATAGTAGTCAAAATAAATATTGAAAACATAGGAATTATTTTGATATCCAACTATAATAATTATATTAGAAAATTTTAAAAGAATTTTTAGAGTCCCAATCCGTAGTTAAAATACCATAAATAATATAAAATTAGGAAGATATTCATGAAATTTTTAGAATCATTTACAAATATTATATATATATATATTTTGTCAAGTAATATAAAAGCCCTAATGAGTTCAAAGCCCAATATTATACTTTGTAACCAATAATTTAGAAATACTACTATATATATTTTAATAAGACAAAATAATAACAATACTAAAATACCAATAATAACAATATAATAATAATAAAATAATAATAATAATAATAATAATATCAATAATAAGGGGACAGAGAGAACAGAACTGCTGCTGCTCCTTTTTATAATATCAATAAAATAAATAATAATTATAATAATAATTATAATGATAATAATAATAATAACTGATAGCAAACAAAAACTATTATAACAAAAACAAACAAAATACCAAAACACCTAATCCACAGCATATTGCTGCTATTCCTCTTTATTAGAAGAGGTGAGAGAAAGCAAAAAAACAAAAAAACATTAGAAAGGGAGAGAGAGATCGAGAGCTGAGAGAGAGGAGGCTGAGGGAGTGAGCGAGGGGAAGGAGTGGCGAACGCGGGCGGAGCTAGCGGCGGCGGTCCGGCTGACGCGGAGAGGGAAAAGAGAGTGGAGTCGGGGGTCGGGCGGCGAGCCGGAGGGCAGACGCAGGTGTAGCGGAGCGGCGGTCGAAGGGGGACGGCACGGCCACCGAGAAGAAGAGACGGCGGCGGAGGACGGCTACGCCTAGCCGGAGTTTGGTGAGGCGGCGGAGGGGCGCACGACCATCGGCGAGAGGTCGGCGGATGTTAGGGCACGCGATCGGCCAGCAGAGGAACACCGGTGGAGGGCGGAGCGACTCCTGGTGCGGCGCTAAGGGGTTTGAAGGGGCGTCTCAGCGGAGGAACGACCATGGCGGCGAGATCGGGCGGCTAGGGCACGCCGCAGATGACGGAGGGTGAAGGCTCCGGCTGGACCCGGCGGTCTGAGGAGGACGGGGTGGTCTGGACACGGCTACGAGGATGGCGCGCAGGTGGTGGAGTCACCGGACTCGAGGATCTCGGCAGAGGGTGCACGCGTGGGGCTTGGCTCCGCGGAGAATCGGCTGGGTGGCCGAAAATCAGGTGAGTGGCCCGGCTCTTCTTGGGTTTTAAGTTTTTCCGGCGGGTGGCAGAGGCTGTTGGAGTCGTGGTCGGTTAAATTTTTGGTGGTGGTTGTGTCGGATGGTGATCGGTGAGGTGGTGGTTATGGATTTCGGGCGGCGCCGGCCATTGGTGGCGGTGTTATCGTGACCAGGG
The DNA here is from genome assembly GCA_029216955.1 of Iris pallida. Lineage (NCBI taxonomy): Eukaryota > Viridiplantae > Streptophyta > Magnoliopsida > Asparagales > Iridaceae > Iris > Iris pallida. The sequence goes on from JANAVB010014091.1 coordinate 39,532, forward strand.
TGGTAGGGCAGTGGTTTGGGTCGAACAGCCATGGTGGCAGGGTGGGTCGAGGTTGTGGTAAGGACGGTGGTGGTGATGGATGACGGGCTAGTAGTGAAGGTGGCGAGGCGATGGCTTCGGTGACCGGAGACTTACGCTCGGCGAAGAGGAAATGGGGTTGGATGTGGCCGAGGTTCGGCAAGGCGAGCAGTAGGGGCCGACGGGTCAGGTAGCGGTTAGGATTTGGGTTTGAGTTTGGATGAGTCGTGTCGGGTATGTCCGACACGACGGGGACGGAGGTTCGGATCTGTCGGACCCGGGGTGGAGAAATATATTTGTACAATGAAACACATAGTGGATGGGACACGGACATGGTCATGGACACGATGTACTCACTTTTGTGGTGGAAAATTTGTGGAAGATAGAAATTTATGGAGGAGTATCTGCCTATTTATAGGATGTGGGAATTCACAGTTGGATAAGGATTAGG
>JANAVB010014091.1:45000-48118 GCA_029216955.1 Iris pallida
TCAAGATTGTGATCTTTTTCGTGGTTATTTAAACACACGAGCAAGGGATATAAATGCAATACAAGATTGTATCGTGACTTCTAGGTAGATGGAATAAGGGTTCGAATGACTTCACATTCTAAGAGCGGAGACTACATAATAGGTATAGGGACCTATTTCAAATAGTTTGGTTTTATAGTCCAACATGGTGGTATGTATGAATGGGTTTTACTGGGTCTTAATGGGTTGCCTATTTAGACATCACTCGTTGGTTGGATGAACCTTGGATTTCAATCTATATTGGCTGGACAAGATCCCAATGATAAAAATATTTCTACTAGGTTAGGGTAACCCAGAATAGGTTTCCACCCCCAAGTGGTTGAGCTAATTGCCAGTCAGGTTGGTTAGCTAAGTCCCTAAAGCCCAAAATACGCCTTCAGTGACTTTTGTTGTAAGTAGCACATAAGGCCTCAATTGGGTGGCACACTAGTGGCATATACATAGTGGGCTTCGAGTAGATCACAACCATATTTGGGTCGAAGGAATTGAGTCGAAGTTGAGGCTCTAATGGAAGTCGGGAAGTATACCAGTGTTATGGCAAGGGTTATAGCTAGTCTTTTGACCTGAAAGTCTTACCACAAAAATAGAGTACAAGGTGACGATTTTGAGTGGGACATGATATACCTGGATGAATGTGGACTCGTCTAGATCTTGCATATGAAATTTGTTGGAAGGTAACAGCTGGTCTCATGCTCCGAATATTATGACACGACCGGGACACAAAATGATCTAAATGGAAAGTGGGAGTCCATGGGGCACGAATTATCATCCTAATGGAAATTATTCTAATCAATCAGTAATCCTCGTATGTCCTAAAATTTTAGAAGGCCTACAGTCTGCTCACCTTAGAAGCTAGGACATGGTTTTAGGGATAATGAGGTTAGAAGGATTCTAAAGTCCGGATATTGTACCTCGACTCTGGTTAATAAAGAATAGGCACTGCGTAACGGGATATGGTATATAAGTCAAGTCAAGGATCGTTCCTCAATAAATGGAAAACGAGTGCGTACAAGGACACATGGTCGATAAAATAGAATGATCAACTCGTCCATAGTATAACAAGAGTTTGACGGGGTAACCAACTCTAAGGCACATCATATGAGGAGATTTCTAACAACTGAGTCGTGAATTTCTATTTGTGTCAAGCCTGTCAGACTATTGTCATAAGGGTTCTAGTGGTATGGGTTGTAGTGATCATATATGTTGTTGATAACTGATAGATCACAATATGACAGGGTATTTAAGCTATGGTATTGGCTAAGCTAGTGATTGTGGTGTTCCAATACTAGTTAAGTCTTAAGTAAAATTTACATAACTAGGGTAATATTTGTTAGAAACAAACCTCGGGATGGGTGTCTTCCATGGTCATGATAAATGATTGTCCTTACCTTTGTCTATTCATCTCATGTCTAAACTGTGGGCTTTGGTCGAGGAAAGGTTGGGTTAAGGCTTAAGGGTTGCTAGTTAAAGCAAGCTTCAAGCAATAATTAGAGACTCACACATTTTGTTTCTTGAGAATAGATAGTCTCCTAGGTTGGCATTTGACTAAGGATAAACCCTAATCATTCTCAAATTCAGATAGCTAGAAGGTCCCAATAGTAGTTTCAGGGTCGAGAGGAGAACGAGTAACTCAAGGCAAGGTTCTAGTCACCTGGCTGGCCGATGGTAGCTACACTTGTGTATACAACTATTATAGCCATGGGGATACTCAGTATCTATCTACCAATTACGAGCTTTCGTCTCTCCAAATCAGTAAAAGATAAAAATAGTAAAGAGTTCAAAAAAGATGTCACTGAATACAATTACGTGATTCAAAAGCGAATGTATAATTCATGAGGAATTATCAATGCAGTCATGGATGAGATCCTAGATACCTTGATATCTCAATCCACGTGGGATAATCAAAGAGAGAGCGAACCGAGTGTACTATGGTTGATCAGACCGTAATACATCGATTCTGATTAGACAATATTGTAGGCGTCCCCAATAAACATAAGTCTTGAATCAAGCTCGATAAAAGAGTAAGCTTGCAAAATTAGGCTGTAATAGCAGCATTGGTCAAGGTAGTCAAAATACAATATGCGAGATTTTTGAAAAGAGGCACAAGTAGTTCGAGTTTTGAAAGAATCAAAACCTTACCTGTGTTATTGCTTATACAGTCATCCTACTATCTACCTATCCATAAGGCCTTGGTCGACTAATAGGTTATGGACCTCTAAATTCTATATTCTAGGTAAATCTATTAGTGTCAGTCAATTACCTCGTTAATAGATCACAAGGACCACAGAATGCTAGGTTGGGAGACAGGCTACCCAACTTACAGAACTTTCACTAGTATTGGCTTTGGATCTTATGGGACACACATGGCATTTTTTTTCTCTATAGTATCCTAAACTTGTAATCACGTATGAAGTCATTTTACCGAGAATTATGCCTCTCGTATACTCTAGCTGTGGTAAACCCTTGGTTCCATGATTCAGATGTGATGAGCTATCAGATACTCTACCTTATATTGACACAAGGGTATTTAAGATCTAAAGAGGTCAACAAGGACATAGTTTTAGCAATGTTCCATAACCTACGTTTCCTTGAAATAATTTCAACTCTATGGGTCGTGCCTCGCCAGTGCGCTGCTGGCTAGCCATCGCAATCGTTAAAATTATTCCAACTATATTCCTAAGAACTTCAAGGAGCTACTAGAGATTCAAACTAGTTGACTATAATGGAAAGCGAAAACATCTGTCTATAAGTCTCAATCCTTAAAATAAAAGATTGATCGGGGAGGAAATAACTGAAGACAAGAGAAGTAAGAACATCCTAATATTTTTTCATATGTATTTCAATTGGCTGAGGGAAAACTTTGAATCAAATCTGCCTCGAGATTCGTATATGAATAACAAAATCAGGAATTATAAACTATTCTTACGGCAAAATAGGATTTTAAAATAAGCAATTCTAACTTATGATATAAGGTTTATATCTAATAGCAAAGAGAATTGAATAATTTACCAAGATTATAGCCTTAATTTTAGGAAAGTCTAACTTACCAGGTGAATAGTATATCCACATTGGATCATAA
>JANAVB010014092.1:0-66863 GCA_029216955.1 Iris pallida
ATTATTCTGCGGGAACGTTGACATGGTGATTCATGTCCGCCGTGGATAATCAGACTTACGTGAGATCGGGGTATGATATATGCAAGGCTAGATGACCTTGTGATCGACTACGTGGATTGGATAGGATGGATAGGTGAATTGTATCAAACATACTTGAAGAGATAGACTACAAAAATTGCTAGTGTGGATGTATGATATTAACATGTCAAGGATTTGGTTGAGGACAACCTATCGTAGGATGACTTTCCTAAACGAGCTCGGACTTGGAGCGGAGAATGTGTTGATGCGAATAGGACGAACACTGCTTGATGTTTAGAAATTGGAGTAAAACGAAACTTGGGTAAAAACTCCCGTACAAACAAACAAATGGTTTGACCATAGGATTTGGGGCGAGCGTCGTACAATGACCTTGCACGATGAACCATGAACTTGACTTGTAACTATGACCTTATGAGCTGACCTAGCGGATAGGCGGACGACCCTATGCCCAGTGATTGAACCTGTGTGACTGACATTTACAGTATCGTTAGGACGGACGATAGACTTGGGGCAACAAGACTTAGAGTAGGACGTGGAACTGGGAGTGTGCATTAATGGCAACGAGACTAGCCCTAAACGAAGTGAATGATAGAAATTGATGATAAACAAGTAAAGTCGGAATAATGAATTGAATCGTTGACGGGTAGACTTGATGATAGTGCAATACTTGGTCTTGAATCGGACGAGAATTACTTAGACTTGGTCGACTCCGCTAAGAAAAAATTGTATTGATTTCGTAGATAAGAACGCTTGAGAAACAAATCGGATTATCTCGAGGACCGAGATAAACGATAGTGAGACGTCATGAGTTTGGTTTTAATCGAAGTTAGTAAAAACGATCGGCAAATCGATACTATCACGAGTAGCTTGTCCGACTTCGCTAATCCTTAAGCTTGGTTAAAATGTACGTATTCGGGGGACGTCTTGAATATGTGCACGATCCAAACTCAGCGATATGATGAACTCGAATGCAGCTGCAAGTGGGTGTTGAGATGCGCATGAACGAATGAGTGAGTTAGTCTCAGCCTACGTCCCTCGTGTTTGGTGAATTACAATGCACCTCGTGCGACCATTGCAGTCCCATGACATGACGAAATAGCAACCAAGCCGAAGAAACACGACGATTGAATAAGTACCATCAACTCTAAAATGAGTGAAAAGTCATTCAATAAAATTGACCAAACGACCCGCTCAGCCCTAGCGGAACACCGATTTAAACGACAAGTGCGACGACTCAAACGAGCCGTCGACTCGAAGAGTTGGCATCGACCCGATGAAGAATCAATACAAGACTTACATTGGCCCATCGAAGATGAATCCAGACTTAGACTCTCAAAGGCGCGCTCGGAGTATCGCTCGGTCGATGCGAACATCGCTAAGGTGGGTGGCTCCGATAAACCCATCTTTGCTTAGCCTAGACACTTAATCATACGGACACTATCACTAGAATCGCTAGGCGATAACACCGTGTATGTTAATGAATGACTCAACGCATCTAGCTAAGAGAATAATCCCATCTTGTATGCTTATTTAGAACATGGAAAAGAACTCAAAAAATATAGGAACTCTCACACCGCACTCCACGCTCGTAATAAGGCACAAGCTTACATTTTAAGTTCCTTATGCGTTCAACAATGAAAAAATAAATGGTTTACAACAATAAAATGGGAAGACTATCGACATAGTCGTTCCGAGTAGAGTATAGCAACATTGGAAGACTTTGGGACCGATGGGTCGTCAAGGCGACTCCCGCACAGGGAGTTGCATAATATATGAATGAATGAATCAACGAATAAGTGAATGAATGAATCAACAAATAAGTGAATGAATGAATCAACGAATGAATGAATACGTGAATGAATCAATGAACGAACGAACAAGTGAAAGAAAGAAAAGAATGAATGAATAAAAGATAAGAAAGAAAGGGATGGTTAGCGACAGGTATGACGGGACGTGCATCGGGGCTCGCTATCCATGCTGTACGGACGCCGCCGCCAACCTGGTCGATAACGCATTATGGCTCACAGACAGCCTATGGCTCAAAGACAGCCGTTAAGTTAAAATGACAAGACAATACGAAATGGTCGCGGACAACCCACTCGTATACGGGGGTAAGAATCAAAAAGAGATTCCAAGGCAACGATCAACGAGACATTGTCGCCGGCCTAGGCAGAATCATGGCTTACGGGCTGCTTGGGTGGCGGCTCGGACATCCAAGGGGACGTAAGGCTGGGTATTTCAAAAGACTATCAAAGTATACCAGCCATCACGCTATGTGAGCACCCTGAATTTCAGGTTAATTTTTTTTATTTTTATTTATTTACTGATTGATTTTAATTTCAATAAATAATTATTTCTGTTATTTTCCTTAAGTGTACTTTCCCATGCCTTTGATATTTGGAGTATCAGGGATGTTCAATTCTGGAAATCTTCTTCACGAGTTTTGGAGTGGACATGATTACCTTCATGACGGTATATGGTGTCCCATCCAAACTTGTTCCCTTGTGCTCTTTCTGCTTCGCTGAACTTCGGGTCGGTTTAGACCATTTGAGTGATATTTATTTTCCCACTCTTTTTCTTGATCATTTTCAGCGCGTTACCATGACATTTAAATTGGGAGCGCAAGACCAGTCAGTTTCTTGAAACCAACTCCTTATTGATGATCTACTCGAGACGGTCGTCACCCATGACCTTCGTTTCCCACTCAGATACGTCATTTTGAGCTCCATTTGATTCGCACAACTTTTCTGAGACGTGACCCGAATTTATTTCACGCCATGGCGTCACATTCATTTTCCAACTTGATTTGTGGGTCCCCTGTCGACCAAAACCTGTCAGCCCCAACTATGGACATGGTCCACATTGAGCCTACTATCCGTCCGTCACTTGTGTCCCATTTATTGGAATTCCCATGTGCTACTTATTTACTCATGATCATTGACACCTAATTTAATTCTATTTTTGCACAATGTCCAATTTTGACCCAATCCGGCTCCACCGAGCCCAGTCCAGCTTTGTGTTACCCTCCATCGGGACACCCTCATTTTTTTGTGTCCAAAAATAATATTAAATATCCTTCTACATATTTTTAATATTTATTGGAATTTTTTGTTTATTTAATTCCCTTAGGAATGACAATCTTTTCTCAAATTAATTTGTAGCATTTTGATTCCCCAAATTAATCATCACCATCCATTATCCTCCATCACCACCCTAAGCCTCTTTTCCCTTAAAAAATATTAGGTACTCCCCTACATATTTTTCTATATTTTTGGGAATTTCTAATTATTTAATTCCCATGGAATTAACTATTTTCTTCATTTTTAATCCTAGCCATTTGTTCCCTAACAAAATCTCAACCATTAAAAATCCTACATAGAAACTTTTCCTCACCCCTTGGCAAAGCACAGCCGGCCCTAATCCCAACATTGGATAACTTTTTCCTCTCTCTCTCTTATCTCTTTCTCTCTCTCTCCCTTTCAAATTTTCCAACAACAACTTAACTCTTCCTACACAAAACCGACTACACCACACCCGACAGCAACATTCAACTTCATCATCCCGACCACCACTTCCTCCTCCTCACTCCGCCGCCGTAGGCCCAACCCCGGCCATTCCCTTCCTCCTTCATCTCCTTCTTCCATTGCCATTCTCCACCGCCACCCTAAACCAACGGCGACCACCGAACACCATGCAACCACCATCAACGTTCGCTGCCACCACTGCGTGCATGGCTGCATCGCCGTGCTGCCCCTGGCCTCGTCGTGGCCAGGCCGGCCTCCCCGCGCCGCGCAGCTGCCGCTAAGCAGCAGCAACGGGCAGCAGCAGCGCGCGTCCTTCGCGCGCCTGCGGACAAGCGCGTACGCGCCACCGCCGGCCACGCCCGCCGTGGCCGTGCCTCCCCCTAGGCTGGGCGCCCCTCCGGCGACCCCCTGGGTCCGCCACCTCGCTCCCCGGTGCGACGTATAGGCGATTCGTGCGTTTTGAACGACATCCCGTCGTGACGCGCGCGAGATTGAGTCCGTTTTGGCGCTCCGTCGCAGCGAATTCGTACGCATTTTCCCGGAGATTCGACCGTTGGATCGGCAATTTCTTCGCTCCATCGCAATCTCGGTATATCCACCTTCATCCCTATCAATTTTCATCCGTTAATTTTATCGTTTGATACATGAAAACCGGCCACCAAGTTGACCGTTTAAATTATATTAAATTTGGACAGTTTTGCGGGACCAACTTCGTTAGCTTGTATCTCCTCCACCGCAGCTCCGTTTGGCGTGTTACCAGTTCCGGTGCGAAGCTGGTATAACCCTCTTCCTGCCCCCTTTAGATTTCATTTCAGTTTGAGCTTGTTTGATTGGTTGAATTCGACGCCAAAGTTGGCCATCCGAATTCGTAATTTCCAACTTGTAAAATTCTATTTTTGAACACGGGACTCCAGATTTCATTTCTGACACCACCATTAGATTTGTGGCGTCGTTTTGGCATGTTTTTATATAAAATTTGTTAGATTTGGAGAACATGGGCCCGGGCACGCATTTCGGTGCAAAGCGGGTCCCACATTCTGGGTCAACGGGACTTTTGACGCCGGCTCATCAGAATCCAATTCTGGAGATACCGTTGAGTTCGTATCGTCATTTTGAACTCGTTGACATATAAATTGCTAGGTTTTGGTGGACATTGGGTCTGGCACGCATTTCGGTGCAAGTCGGATACCAATATCCGGGTCAACGGGTCATTTTGAGATCGGCTCATCGGAATCCAATTCTGGAGATACTGTTGAGTTCGTATCTTCATTCTGGACTCGTTGACAGGTAGTTTGCTGAGTTTTGAGGACTTTGGCTCTGGCACGCATTTCCGTGCAAATCGGAATTCTAAGTTCTGGTCAACGGGCCAAAATGAGATCGGGTCAACGGAATCCAATTCTGGAGATACCGTTGGGTTCGTATCGACATTCTGGTTTCATGGACATATAATTTGTTATATTTTGTAGACTTGTTTTCTTGCACATTTTTCGGTGCAAAATGGCTCCGACACGGACACCGTTTTGACCCGAAATTACCTTTTTGCCCTTGTGTCCAAATTGGACCGTTGGGTAGGCTATCCTAGCTAATTTGACCATTCTGGACACGTTGGCGATGTTCATTTCATCGTCCGACAATGTTTGTTGATAATTTCTCTGAGTTTAACCTTTTATAATTAATTAATAATTAATTTATATAATGTTCATATTTCGAGATTAGTACAACGAAACTGAGATCAGCCAATTCCAGTGATCTCACATCGCTGAAATTGACAAGTTGGACACGTGGATCACTATAATAAGATTATCAACCTTACCGATAATCTTCTTATCTCGATTTACGTGCCGTAAGTTTCGACGTACAAATAACGAAGTACACTTTAATAATTAGATTAGATTGACCCTGTTTGACCAGAGTTGACCAGTTGACCCAAAGTCAACTGTAAGTCAACACTTGACCTAGTTTGACTAGATTATTGACCGGAGTTGACCTAGAGTTGTTTTGACTTAGAAGGACCTAGAATAATGTAGATTGCTTGTGGAGTTTCTTTTATTACAATTTGAAAACCCTTGTAACCTGTGTTGCTTTAAATAGGACTCTGTGGCTTCAGTGGGACCTCCCCTATACTTATCAGCTGTTCAGGTTATCGAGGCGAGTACATTCTCTGATAGTTTTCTCATTTAATTGCCACTTACTGTATTTCAGTTCTATTTAGTTTTATGTGATTCTCTGATACCACACGTATGGGTATTTCTGGATTCATGTATGCGACACACTCACCATGTTATCTGGCCTCTATTACTGGAATCACTGGAGTCATTCTGGAATCTATTTCTGGAATCATTATATTTTGGCTGGACTCATCTCGATTCTCGTGTCGAATTCTGGATTCACTTGTTTATGGGGCGGGGAAATGTTGAGTAAGACATGTAGACATACCCCAAATCTGGAATCTCCCTACTGGAATCTACTGGAAGCATAGCCATCTCTCGCCTGATCAGTGAGAGGTGTGCCTGATTACCCACAGCCGTCTACATGTCGATCTCGGTATTTTAAAACACACTATTAGATTAGTTGGACTCACCTGGATTCTTGATCACTACCTAGAATCATCTGGTACTGGATTCATCTTGTATTAGATTCATCTCGTACTGGATTATAGCATTTTACACTTGTTTTACATTTACTGCCTGGACTCATTATGTTACGTAGTTCAGCTAGATTTATTTTACAGTCTTCATTGCCATCATTCTCCTCTTGTTTTAGTTACTTACTTTTCTTGTATCTTACTGTTTCTCCATGCCATCACATGTATATAAACTGCCATATTCATCAATAAAACTGTCTATAACTGCTTTATAGTTCCATGTCTTTTACTTGGGTTTTCTTGATGAGTTGTACTCGTTCCCGTCCTGACTGGACCTGTTGATAAATTTTACAGATAGCCTGGAGGTGCCTGCTAGCCTAGAAAAGACACAGTAGGGTTTGTTTAGGTAGTTTTCATTTTGTCTGGAGTTGTATTTACTTGGGGATTATTGTATCTTACTTGAGTTTTGAGATGTACTTCTGGGTTCATGTATCTTAGACACTTAGACTTCTATCTCCTGTATCTCTCTGGGATTTCATGTTTTATCTATCTTCTTTATCATGCTCTACCTTAGATGTGATTGAGACTTTATCTGCTATGTCACCCCCATTCGGGGAGTATAAACAGTTTAGTCTTATAATGCTAGATGTTGTGACCTAGGACAGCGTTCTACCGCCGACACTGCGGCGTAGGCTGGACGTCGTTACGTTCTCGTGCCCTAACTCTAGGGTGCGGGTCGTGACACGTTTTAGTGGTGGCCCATGCAGGTCGAGACTAAAGTGTAGTGGTATTCGAACTAGAGTACCACTAAGCCTGCAGTAGGAATAGGATACATTTTTGAAGATACTCAATCACAACTAGGATCCCTTGAGAGATTTCTGGGACGACCCTCGAGAATCTTATTTAACTTCGATTTGAAAACTCTCTTTTCTTTGATTTGATTTATCTTTATTTTCTGTTGTTAAATTTAATTTTAAGGGATTATTGTTGAATTTGAGTTTGTATTTAATAATTTTGATAAATGATTGTCGAATTTGAATTTTGATAATAGCGGTTGCATTCGAGTTTGTATTTGATGGATTTTGTTCATTTTTGAATTTTGATGTTCGTTAATAAATTTGATTGATTTTTGAGTATTCATTAATGATTAATTTAATTTTTGGCAAGATGAAATTATATGGGCTAGGTCATCTAAGTTATGGGAATCTAGTCTTCTACAGTCATATTAGTCAGCATGGTGAGGACATATAGTCTGACTTGGATATATTTCTCGGGTGTGGGAATTTAAGGTTTTCGCAGCCAATCTAGCGGCATCGCGAAAATGTTAAATACCATGATTCTAGAGGTATGTGCCCAAGTCGAAGACTCTGTGATTATCGTGGCCTTGCTACTAGTATGACGAGGATTTAGACTATCATGATTTTTGGATAGACGCATATGATTATCAGATTGTACTTTAAATATTTCGAACATGTTTTCTCTACCTTGTTTCAGTCCTTCAAAAAAAAAAGAGAATTATTAATTGTTCTGTTTTGCTTTGCCTCTCATTATTTAACTTAGGAGTAACTTTAGCTATTTTCATAAACCTTTGGGTAACTTCTTCCATAAATTTTTTCTTAATTCAACAAATCAATGATTTTGCTAGACTTTATCTTGGGAGTGATATTTTAGTTCTGGATTTCAAAATGGTTTCCTCTTTTAAAACGGATAAGCAGCACAGATTTTATTACCATTTCTTTCCTGCCAATATTTTATTTCCATCATTCCTTGTCATATACAATTATCATGATTACATCAATTTCCTGTCTCGTATATAATTCTGTCAGCTATACCTTGAAAACTCTTGAACCTTCATACCATTTTGCCTGAGAAATGTTGAGGAAGTGACGTAAATCATCTAGTATGGAAATGACGTAATTGGTTATCATGTGATAATTTTGTAGAAATTAAAATGTTGGATGTCAAATGTGAAAAATTCGAAATGGAGATGTGGTAAAGGTTTAAAATGAAATCGAGGGATAAATGTTATCAATTTAGAAACAATCACAGCAAGTTGGTGATGGGTGATTCATGGATGTATTTCAAAACTAATGAGGATATCAGAGGTTAATCTAGTTTTGAGAACTTAGAAAATCTTGGTTATTGATTCTTGGGAACTATTACAAGGCTATGTAGAAATTTAGAGATGGAAATGAGAATTTGATTGTTTTCTATGATTATGCGAAGTTGAACCAGATATTGTAAGAGGGTGACTAGAGACAGAGAAAACAAGGATTTTAAGCTATAGGAATTGTTTTAGATGATTGGAGAAATTGTAGAATTCAAAAGGGAAAAAATAATTGAAGGTGAACGTTGAGGAAATTATGAAGGTTGATTTATAAACAAGAATAAAATTTTGTATGACTTGGTGGTATTAGGGTTGAATAAATACGAGGCTTAACTTAAACAAGTACAAGGATTTTATAAACTGAATTTAGAGGTTTCGGATCTAAATTAAAACGAGGTGAAGGAATTTGGGATTTTGGTTAAACGAATAAGTGTTGACTCCTAAATAAGAGGGGTATGTTCGGGGAAAAAATATTTTTAGAAGTAGAAAATTGTCTATGGTGATCATGGTAAAGGTTTAGATGACTAAAGGTTATAAAATTTCGATGATAGTTATATAGAGATTGATTTCATATTGGGACTTGTGAAAAAAAAATAATATGATTTAGCAACTGACAGACTTGATGGTATTAGAGAGAGTATGGACGTTTTAATTTCGAGGACGAAATTTTTATAAGGTGGGTAGGATGTGAGCACCCTGAATTTCGGGTTGATTTTTTTATTTTTATTTATTTACTGATTGATTTTAATTTCAATAAATAATTATTTCTGTTATTTTCCTTAAGTGTACTTTCCCATGCCTTTGATATTTGGAGTATCAGGGATGTTCAATTCTAGAAATCTTCTTCACGAGTTTTGGAGTGGACATGATTACCTTCATGGCGGTATATTGTGTTCCACCCAAACTTGTTCCCTTGTGCTCTTTCTGCTTCGCTGAACTTCGGGTCGGTTTAGACCATTTGAGTGATATTTATTTTCCCACTCTTTTTCTTGATCATTTTCAGCGCGTTACCACGACATTTAAATTGGGAGCGCAAGACCAGTCAGTTTCTTGAAACCAACTCCTCATTGATGATCTACTCGAGACACTCGTCATCCATGACCTTCGTTTCCCACTCAGATACGTCATTTTGAGCTCCATTTGATTCGCACAACTTTTCCGAGACGTGACCCGATTTTATTTCACGCCACGGCGTCACATTCATTTTCCAACTTGATTTGTGGGTCCCCTGTCGACCAAAACCTGTCAGCCCCAACTATGGACATGGCCCACATTGAGCCTACTATCCGTCCGTCACTTGTGTCCCATTTATTGGAATCCCCATGTGCTACTTATTTACTCATGATCATCGACACCTAATTTTAATTCTATTTTTGCACAATATCCAATTTTGACCCAATCCGGCTCCACCGAGCCCAGTCCAGCTTTGTGTTACCCTCCATCGGGACACCCTCATTTTTCCGTGTCCAAAAATAATATTAAATATCCTTCTACATATTTTTAATATTTATTGGAATTTTTCGTTTATTTAATTCCCTTAGGAATGACAATCTTTTCTCAAATTAATTTGTAGCATTTTGATTCCCCAAATTAATCATCACCATCCATTATCCTCCATCACCACCCTAAGCCTCTTTTCACTTGAAAAATATTAGGTACTCCCCTACATATTTTTCTATATTTTTGGGAATTTCTAATTATTTAATTCCCATGGAATTAACTATTTTCTCCATTTTTAATCCTAGCCATTTGTTCCCTAACAAAATCTCAACCATTAAAAATCCTACATAGAAACTTTTCCTCACCCCTTGGCAAAGCACAGCCGGCCCTAATCCCAACATTGGATAACTTTTTCCTCTCTCTCTCTTATCTCTTTCTCTCTCTCCCTTTCAAATTTTCCAACAACAACTTAACTCTTCCTACACAAAACCGACTACACCACACCCGACAGCAACATTCAACTTCATCATCCCGACCACCACTTCCTCCTCCTCACTCCGTCGCCGTCGGCCCAACCCCGGCCATTCCCTTCCTCCTTCATCTCCTTCTTCCATTGCCATTCTCTACCGCCACCATAAACCAACGGGGACCACCGAACACCATGCAACCACCATCAACGTTCGCTGCCACCACTGCGTGCATGGCTGTGTCGCCGCGCTGCCCCTGGCCTCGTCGTGGCCAGGCCGGCCTCCCCGCGCCGCACAGCTGCCGCAGCAGCAGCAACGGGCAGGAGCAGCGCGCGTCCTTCGCGCGCGCGGACAAGCGCGTACGCGCCACCGCCGGCCACGCCCGCCGTGGCCGTGCCTCCCCCTAGGCTGGGCGCCCCTCCGGCGACCCCCTGGGTCCGCCACCTCGCTCCCCGGTGCGACGTATAGGCGATTCGTGCGTTTTGAACGACATCCCGTCGTGACGCGCGCGAGATTGAGTCCGTTTTGGCGCTCCATCGCAGCGACTTCGCACGCATTTTTCCGGAGATCCGACCGTTGGATCGGCAATTTCTTCGCTCCGTCGCAATTTCGGTATATCCACCTTCATCCCTGTCAATTTTTATCCGTTAATTTTATCGTTTGATACATGAAAACCGGCCACCAAGTTGACCGTTTAAATTATATTAAATTTGGACAGTTTCGCGGGACCAACTTCGTTAGCTTGTATCTCCTCCACCGCAGCTCCGTTTGGCGTGCTACCAGTTCCGGTGCGAAGCTGGTATAACCCTCTTCCTGCCCCCTTTAGATTTCATTTCAGTTTGAGCTTGTTTGATTGGTTGAATTCGACGCCAAAGTTGGCCGTCCGAATTCGTAATTTCCAACTTGTAAAATTCCATTTTTGAACACGGGACTCCAGATTTCATTTCTGACACCACCATTAGATTCGTGGCATCGTTCTGGCATGTTTTCATATAAAATTTGTTAGATTTGGAGAACGTGGGCCCGGGCACGCATTTCGGTGCAAAGCGGATCCCACATTCTGGGTCAACGGAACTTTTTGACGCCGGCTCATCGGAATCCAATTCTGGAGATACCGTTGAGTTTGTATCGTCATTCTGGACTCGTTGACATATAAATTGCTAGGTTTTGGTGGACATTGGATTTGGCACGCATTTCGGTGCAAGTCGGATACCAATATCCGGGTCAACGGGTCATTTTAAGATCGGCTCATCGGAATCCAATTCTGGAGATACCGTTGAGTTCGTATCTCATTCTAGACTCGTTGACAGGTAGTTTGCTGAGTTTTGAGGACTTTGGCTCCGGCACGCATTTCCGTGCAAATCGGAATTCTAAGTTCTGGTCAACGGGCCAAAATGAGATCGGGTCAACGGAATCCAATTCTGGAGATACCGTTGGGTTCGTATCGACATTCTGGTTTCGTGGACATATAATTTGTTATATTTTGTAGACTTGTTTTCTTGCACGTTTTTCGGTGCAAAACGGCTCCGACACGGACACCGTTTTGACCCGAAATTACCTTTTTGCCCTTGTGTCCAAATTGGACCGTTGGGTAGGCTATCCTAGCTAATTTGACCATTCTGGACACATTGGCGATGTTCATTTCATCGTCCGACAATGTTTGTTGATAATTTCTCTGAGTTTAACCTTTTTATAATTAATTAATAATTAATTTATATAATGTTCATATTTCGAGATTAGTACAACGAAACTGAGATCAGCCAATTCCAGTGATCTCACATCGCTGAAATTGACAAGTTGGACACGTGGATCACTATAATAAGATTATCAACCTTACCGATAATCTTCTTATCTCGATTTGCGTGCCGTAAGTTTCGACGTACAAATAACGAAGTACACTTTAATAATTAGATTAGATTGACCCTGTTTGACCAGAGTTGACCAGTTGACCCAAAGTCAACTGTAAGTCAACACTTGACCTAGTTTGACTAGATTATTGACCGGAGTTGACCTAGAGTTGTTTTGACTTAGAAGGACCTAGAATAATGTAGATTGCTTGTGGAGTTTCTTTTATTACAATTTGAAAACCCTTGTAACCTGTGTTGCTTTAAATAGGACTCTGTGGCTTCAGTGGGACCTCCCCTATACTTATCAGCTGTTCAGGTTATCGAGGCGAGTACATTCTCTGATAGTTTTCTCATTTAATTGCCACTTACTGTATTTCAGTTCTATTTAGTTTTATGTGATTCTCTGATACCACACGTATGGGTATTTCTGGATTCATGTATGCGACACACTCACCATGTTATCTGGCCTCTATTACTGGAATCACTGGAATCATTCTGGAATCTATTTCTGGAATCATTATATTTTGGCTGGACTCATCTCGATTCTCGTGTCGAATTCTGGATTCACTTGTTTATGGGGCGGGGAAATGTTGAGTAAGACATGTAGACATACCCCAAATCTGGAATCTCCCCACTGGAATCTACTGGAAGCATAGCCATCTCTCGTCTGATCAGTGAGAGGTGTGCCTGATTACCCACAGCCGTCTACATGTCGATCTCGGTATTTTAAAACACACTATTAGATTAGCTGGACTCACCTGGATTCTTGATCACTACCTAGAATCATCTGGTACTGGATTCATCTTGTATTAGATTCATCTCGTACTGGATTATAGCATTTTATACTTGTTTTACATTTACTGCCTGGACTCATTATGTTACGTAGTTCAGCTAGATTTATTTTACAGTCTTTATTGCCATCATTCTCCTCTTGTTTTAGTTACTTACTTTTCTTGTATCTTACTGTTTCTCCATGCCATCACATGTATATAAACTGTCATATTCATCAATAAAACTGTCTATAACTGCTTTATAGTTCCATGTCTTTTACTTGGGTTTTCTTGATGAGTTGTACTCGTTCCCGTCCTGACTGGACCTGTTGATAAATTTTACAGATAGTCTGGAGGTGCCTGCTAGCCTAGAGGAGACACAGTAGGGTTTGTTTAGGTAGTTTTCATTTTGTCTGGAGTTGTATTTACTTGGGGATTATTGTATCTTACTTGAGTTTTGAGATGTACTTCTGGGTTCATGTATCTTAGACACTTAGACTTCTATCTCCTGTATCTCTCTGGGATTTCATGTTTTATCTATCTTCTTTATCATGCTCTACCTTAGATGTGATTGAGACTTTATCTGCTATGTCACCCCCATTCGGGGAGTATAAACTGTTTAGTCTTATAATGCTAGATGTTATGACCTAGGACAGCGTTCTACCGTCGACACTGCGGCGTAGGCTGGGCGTCGTTACGTTCTCGTGCCCTAACTCTAGGGTGCGGGTCGTGACACGCTATGATAGGTGTCATGCCCCAGAACCGGAATACCAGAGAGCAGGGGAATGACTCAGCCAGCTACGTATTACGGGTAGATGAATACCGTATAATATGATCAATGTTGTCTACAAGACTAGGGGGTGCATACTACATTAAAGTCTCGCTGGGGTCAATCAACATCTATTGTCTCAATCATTCAAACAAGAAGTAATAACAGAGAACATATAAGATAAAGCAATAAGGCGTCCCAAACGCTTAGTCAAAATGTTCTTGAGATCTGGCTGTACAAAATATGGCCAAATGATATAGCAAGGTATACACAATTGTTATCAGCTGCAGTCTGATTTAGTTACAATTATGTAAAGATAAATGCAAGATGTCCGACTAACATGTCGGTGCAAAACGACAATAAGTACAATAAATAACAAAACGAGTAGCGAAGCAAAGAACCCACTCGTGTCCTCCTGCGACCATCCCTCTAGTATTGACCATCCTGGAGGCGAAAGTAAGCTGAGTCATCGGGAGCTGGCTCTAAATCTAGCCATGTAAAACCATAGAGGTTAGACCTCTAATAGCAAGTACCGTAAGGAAGCACGATATGAGAAAGTAGAACCAGTGAAAACAGTTAAGGATATGACAAATAGATCTCTGCCTGCTACTGGGGTTCGCACAATATCACGACACTTCGAGCCAACTTCCCAACTAAACAAGGACAGAAGCTGATCCGTCATGACCTGACATTCTGCTCGTCTCAGTAGTTAACAGAGTAGATACAATATACAAGCAAATCAGTTTAAACGGCCATGCAACTACTACGGCTTGCTACTGTAAGTTCCAAGTTATCTTGGAAAAAAGCAAATAAGGGATTCCTCAGTTCTTACAATATACAAGCAAGACTAGTCTATCCAATAATTAATTACGCCAATCATGAATTAGACGAGTCCCAGCGGGACGCTCGTCATCAATATATATCAATATATATAATATTATAAGCAGATATCACTCCCTGCCCGTGTGGCAGGTTTGTAGTATCTGTGGGAACCAGCCGGCATGTCGGGACACTCATTGTCCCAAGATGGCTGCCATATAAGAACTCGAGAATCTATTATCTCCATGCAATCATTATTTTATTTAGCTTAATAATCTCTATGTGATTGAAATCTCATGCCGTGGATAATGATCATTCAGAATGAGTACTTCCGTACATAGTACGATATGCATAACTCTACAACGATGCCCGTACGGTTAAGTTGTAGGTCTTACATAGTATAATGCAACAATCAAACCTAGCCACGGAATAATCATGCCTTGATTGGGAGATACACATACTGTCTTGTAATAATTGAAATCAACATGTGCCCATATGCCAATGTTTAGATCGGCTAGTCGATCACAACGGTTCATGGTTCATTCATGAACGTGTCTCATTCATTCAATTCAATAAGACGACTCGCCAGTCTCTTAGTTCCAACTAGGAACGCATGATCAATCATTAGTCAAGGTAACAATCAATGTCAATTCGGGACAAGAAATAGTAAAAAGACACTATTGAATGGCAATAGCTGGGTACCCATCTATGTGGCTAAATAAGTCAGGGTCCCTATACGGCTAGATAAGTCATGTAACAAAGGGTCAAACGGCCATGAGTATACGGTTAGAGGAATCAGGGCTATGCGGCAAGCAGCCGAGGGTCATGCGACTAAATGGGCTGGGTTCCATGCGGCTGAGGATGACGGACCTCATGCGGCTGGAAAGACATGCAGCTCATGCGGCTACGAGCAACATGTGCCTATGCGGCTGAGAAGAAATATCTTATGCGGCTACGGATGGCGAGCCTCATGCGGCTGGAAACTCCATGCGGCCGAAACAGTTCAGAGTTCATGCGGACAGCGTTAAGTCATATGCGGCCATATAGGACTCGGGTCCTTATGCGGCCAGGATGTAATGCTCACGCGGCTGGATATAAGAAGCTCATACGGCTGGATATAAGAAGCTCATGCGGCTGGATATAAGTTCAATGCCACGTGGCCAGGACTCCATGCGGCCAGCACTTCATGCGGCCAGAATTCTATACGGACATCACTTTATGCGGCCAGGATACTCCATGCGGCCAGCACTTCATGCGGCCGAAAGAGACAGCGCTCATGCGGCTGGGAAGACAACGAAGACTTGCCGCATGAGAACTCATGCTGTCAAGCACTGTTCTTCTTCTCCACTATTCCGAGAAGAAGAACCATGGGAAGCCATTGCTTCCAAGCTCCCTAAATCCTTCATTCCAAATCCAAATCTGGATTTCCATAGGTCAAATAAGGTAGAACGTAATTCTCTACAACATGGAAACATCAAACTCAAAAATAACAAAGTTTACTAGATCAAAACCCAAAAAATCGAAAAAAATACCTTAAACTTAGATCTACATGAAATGAACCATGGAAATTGTGAATACTAAATATTAAAGAGACCTAAGATTAAGTAAGAAAGATGATGGAACAATAATACTGGGGATCCATCACGAAGCAAGTTGGTACTTGCCTATGCGGCTAGGTAGGTGGGAAGAAGTAATGGGAGATGAAGAAGAAGTAAATGAGAAGGAGTAATGAAGAAAGAGAATGGGTTTGGGACTTTAAATGAAAGGGTGGTAAGTAGGGTTTGGTTGGGTTAAAAGGAATCACCAATCCGGGAATGACCCAAAAATCAAAATAAACCAACCCAAGCCGGAATAAACTAAAAGCAAGATAAGTGCAGAAAGTAAAATACAGAAAAATAATTAACGGATAATTAAAGGAATTACATACAACACAAATGCAGAATAAATATTAAATAAATACATTCGAGCCGCACACGTATTAAGACACGTATTCTGGGAACGGGGAGTGACATCTCTCCCCTCAGAAAAATTTTGTCCTCGGAATTTCAACTCCAAGCAGGATAGAAGTATCAGGGCCAAACTAATCTAAGTACAGCAATTTATCGAGCAAACAGTCATATCAATATCAATTAATAAGTAATACATCGATATCAAGCAATCCTACACATAGGGTGATAAGCATGAGGAATTAAGACAATCAAGGCATACGGGAATAAATATACCTTGTGAGTCAAATAGGTGCGGATACCGTAATCGGATATCATCCTCACATTTCGACGTTGACTCTCCCAATGAGTGATGACCCCAAGCAATCCAGACAAGGTTAATTGTTCGGTTCTTGAGTATCTTCTCTCTTTGGTCCACAATGGACACAGGCTGCTCCTCGTAAGATAGGTTGGTACCAACAACCAGCTCAGAATATTCGAGGATGTGGCTTGGGTCCGATACATACCTTCTCAACTGAGATACATGAAACACATCGTGTACCTCGCGCAATGAAGGTGAAAGGGACAAACGATAAGCAACATCGCCTACCCTATCAAGAATAACAAATAGACCCACGTATCGGGGACTCAACTTCCCGCGAATGCCAAATCTAATGACCCCACGAGTAGGTGAGATCCACAAGAATACGTGGTCCCCAACAGAAAATTCTAACGGTCTACGATGCTGGTCTGCCTAATAACGATGTCGATCTTGCGCAACTCGAAGTCGCACTCTAATCCCCTTCACCACTTCAACCGTCTGAACAATCAGTTCTGGACCTAACATCTTCCTTTTCCCGATATCATCCCATGCCAAGGGCGACCTGCACTTCTTACCATATAGCGCTTCGAATGGCGCCATCTGGATACTGGCTTGATAACTGTTGTTGTACGAGAATTCGATTAGGTGCAGGTGACTCTCCCAAGATCCACCAAAATCCAGGGTGCAAGCTCGTAACATATCTTCTAAAGTCTGAATTATTCCTTCTGATTGTCCATCCGTCTGCGGGTGGTAAGCCGTACTAAATCTTAACTTGGTACCCAAGCTGTGATATAAACTCTTCCAGAAATGTGATGTAAAACAGGTATCTCTATCTGACACAATACTGACTGGGATCCCATGCTGCCTGACGATCTGCTGCATATACAACTCTGCCAACTTTTCTGTAGATTGACCTACTCTAAAAGGAAGAAAGTGTGCCACCTTCGTAAGCCGATCTACGATCACCCAAATAGCATCCTTACCACTTGGTGACCTCGGTAACCCAGTCACAAAGTCTATTGTGATATGCTCCCACTTCTATTCTGGGATAGGAAGCGGCTGCAATAATCCAACTGGCCTCTGTTGTTCTTCCTTCACTTGCTGACATATCAAGCAACGAGAAACGAATCTAGCTATCTTCCTCTTTATCCCGTTCCACCAGAAGTGCTGCTTGATATCTTGGTACATTTTGGTCCCTCCATGGTGTATAGAATACTGAGAACTGTGAGCTTCTATCATAACCTCATGTCTGATATCTCCACTAGGTACGCATAGGCGTGATCCAAACCTAAGCGTACCATCTTCATGAATTTGTATCTCCTTTCTGAGTCCTGACTCACATTCTGTCCTAAGCTTCTGAATCCTTGGGTCCTGTGCCTGAGCTGCCTTAATCCTATCTACTAAGTCGGATTAAACTTGTAGACTTGCCAGAATTCCTATATCACCAGGAAGTATAACCTCGATGCCCATCTCCTGAAGATCTTCTAAAATATGTGTCTGTGTTGTCAACATAAATGCGCCGCCTCTCCTGCTAAGAGCGTCTGCTACCACATTAGCCTTGCCTGGATGATACTGAAGCTCCACATCGTAATCCTTGATCAACTCTAACCATCTTCTCTGCCTCATGTTCAGTTCCTTCTGAGTAAAGATGTACTTCAGACTTTTGTGGTATGTGTACATGTCCACCCGATCACCATACAAGTAGTGCCTCTATAGCTTCAAAGCAAATACTACTGCCGCCAACTCCAAGTCATGAGTTGGATAATTCTTCTCGTGGTCTCGAAGTTGCCTGGATGCGTATGCTATCACCTTCCCATGCTGCATTAGAACACACCAAAGTCCCTTTCCTGACGCGTCACAATATACCGTAAAGCCTCCGGGTCCAACCGGTAATGTAAGAATAGGAGCTGATATCAACTTCTGCTTCAAAGCCTCAAATAATGTCTGGCATTCTGCCGACCAGACGAATGGCACGTCCTTCCGTGTCAAGCGGGTCATGGGTACTGAAAGTCTTGCAAAGTCTGATATGAACCTTCTGTAATATCCTGCCAATCCCAAGAAACTACGCACATCTACTACAGTCTTAGGCATTGGCCAACTCTCTACTGCTTCTACCTTCTTGGGATCCACTACCACTCCAGCTCCTGATATGATGTGCCCTAAGAATAAAATGCGGTCTGACCAAAACTCATACTTGCTGAGCTTGGCGTACAACTGGTTCTCTCTCAGAACCTGCAACACTTTCCTGAGGTGATCTTCATGCTCCTCCTCACTCGCTGAATATACGAGAATGTCGTCGAGGAACACAACGACAAATTGGTCTAAGTATGGCAAAAAGATGCGGTTCATTAAATCCATAAATATTGCTGGAGCATTGGTCAAACCCAACGGCATAACTAGGAATTCGTGATGCCCGTACTTCGACCTGAACGCTGTCTTGGGAACGTCCTCTTCTCGAACTCTCATCTGATGATACCCTGACCGAATATCTACCTTGGAGAAAACTCTAGCTCTACTCAACTGATCAAACAAGTCATCGATCCTTGGTAGTGGGTACTTGTTCTTTACTGTTGCTGCGTTGAACTTTCTGTAGTCAATGCACAATCTTGATGACCCATCCTTCTTCCCCATAAGTACCACTGGTGCTGCCCATGGTGACTTACTGTCTCGAATAAACTTCTTCGCCTTCAGTTCCTCTACGTGCTGATATACCTTGGCCTGATCTGAATCCGCCATTCTGTAAACTCAATCTGATATCGGTTTAGTTCCAGGTACCAATTCTATACTGAACTCAATATCCCTAATCGGGGGAAAACCTGGAAGTTCTTCGAAAAATACATCAAGAAACTCTTCAACTATCTTCGAAACTTGAACTCCTTCCATTGCCGTCACTACTCATTCTTCTTGTTGGGTTGCTACTGATCTGACTAAGGTAAATCGCTCCATGCCTGGAATATTAAAAGACATACTCCCTCTACGATAATCTATTGTCGCATGACTGTCTTTCAGCCACTCCATGCCTAAGATAACGTCGAAATTTCCAACAGAAAATTCTATCAACCTGGCGGGTAAGGAATGCCCACAAAATACAACACTACATGCCAGAATAACCCTACTAACTCCTACGAGACCATTACCAGTGAGTATATTCAACCTCCCTGGCAATGCCTAGAATTCTATTCCCAGTCGTGTCGCAAATTGTGCAGATATAAATGAGTGTGATGCTCCTGAATCAAACAGTGCTACTGCGGGATATGAGGTGACGAGAATGTTATCTGCCACAACATCTTCCGATGCCAATGCCTCTTCTACGGACAGGTTGAATGCCTGCCCTCGGCCTCTATGTTGGTTCCCATACTGCGGCCTAGCCTGGTGTTGCTGTTGGCCCCTGTCTTGGTGACGCTGGTGTGGTCTATGTTGTTGCTGCTGCATCGGCAGTCCCTGCTGCCGAAACATCTGAGCCTGTGACACCAATGGACGTTGCGCCAACGGTCTCACTGCTACCGCTGGTCCTCGGTACTGGCCTGCCCCTGATGCGAACAGAGCAGGAAATTGCTGAACCGGTCCTCCTGACCTCGAATTCATAGGACAGGTAGAAACCCGAAGATCTAGACTTCCACATATCAAACACTGCCCATTCAATGCCCGACACACACCTCTAGTGTGCCCTGCCTTCCCACAATAAGTGCAGCCCGCTGGGGGTTGCTGGTTCTTCCTCTGCTGTTGTGGTTGCTGTCTTGTTGGTGGTGCTGGCCCTCGCATTGCCACATCGTGAATGCGAATGCCAGGGGTTGCTGTAACTCTGGGCGCTGCACCCCCTCCTTCTTCAATCTAATTGTGAGATCTTTTCTGACCTCCAGTCCTGGATGCGATCCTCTGGATGGTAACCTCATGCCTCCGAGTTGTCGTCAATACCTCATCAAAAGTCTGGTAGTTATGTCCCTCTATCAATTGCAAGAGTTCAAGATGAAACCCTTGCTGAAACCTCATAGCCCTCTGGCCCTCTGTTGCTACCATCTCCGAGGCGAACCTACTGAATCTGCAGAACTCCGCTGCATAAGCATCCACTGTCTTGCCAGCCTGCTTAAGGTTGATAAACTTCTGTTGTAGCTCAAACTGCTCCACAACTCCATAGTACTTCATCTTGAATTTTGTGGTGAAATCGTCCCAAGCAATAGGATGTCTGATGCCCACTTCTTCTGATTCCCACCAATCACGTGCAAGGTCCTGAAGCAACAGCTTCACCAGATCCACACGTTCTTCCATCGGTACCTTAGCTGCTGTTAGAATAGCCTCAATATCCTTAAGCCATGCATCTGCTGAGATGGCATCTTCCGTGCCCTCAAACTGACAGGGGTTGTACTTGCAAAATCTGGTTGATGGTCCTGAATCTATCCTCACTCCTCTTTCCAAAGCCGTCTGTAACCCTTGGTTGAGTAACACATTCTGCTCTTGTAACTGAGCGTGCATACGTTGATGAGCCAACATCTGATGCTGCTGAGTAGCCATCATTCTTCTCATGATCTCCAGAAGGGCTGGCGTGTCTATTTCCACAGGGGTAGGTGAAACTGTTGGTGGTGGTGGAACCTTCGGATACTGTAGTCCAACTGCTGCTTCTACTATCACTTCTTCTTGAATGGTCTCTTGAGGTAGTACTAGCCCTTGTTGCTGATCAACACGGTCAGGTTGTTCATGTTGCCCTTGTTGTTGCCGCCCAGCTCTGACAGATGCAGACGAAATACCCCTAAGAAAAGGGACAAGAGAACAATCAAACGATCGGACAGGAAGGATCAATGAAGTCGAAGGATACTGGAATGTCAAAGTTAGGATTGAGAACAACGAATCATGATATCAAGGGAAACCATGTGTGATTGAGACATCCTATAAAAGAAACACCACACAAGTCTAAAATTCGACCTGCATGGGCCACCACTAAATCCTTGTCACGCCCCAGAACCGGAATACCGAAGAGCGGGGGAATGACTCAGCCAGCTACGTATTACGGGTAGATGAATACCGTATATTATGATCAATACTGTCTACAAGACGAGGGGGGTGCATACTACATTAAAGTCTCGTTGGGGTCAATCAACATCTATTGTCTCAATCATTCAAACAAAAAGCAATAACAGAGAACATATAAGATAAAGCAATAAGACATCACAAACGCTTAGTCAAAATGTTCTTGAGATCTGGCTGTACAAAACATAGCCAGATGATATAGTAAGGTATACACAATTGTTATCAGCTACAGTCTGATTTAGTTACAATTATGTAAAGATAAATGCAAGATGTCCGACTAACATGTCGGTGCCAAACGACAATAAGTACAGTAAATAACAAAACGAGTAGGGAAGCAAAAAACCCACTCGTGTCCTCCTTCGACCATCCCTCTAGTATTGACCATCCTGGAGACGGAAGTAAGCTGAGTCCTTGGGAGCTGGCTCTAAATCTGGCCATACAAAACCAGAGGTTAGACCTCTAATAGCAAGTACCGCAAGGAAGCACAATATGAGAAAGTAAAACCAGTGAAAAGAGTTAAGGATATGACAAAAGATCTCTGCCCGCTACCGGGGTTCGCACAATATCACGACACTTCGAGACAACTTTCCAACCAAACAAGGACAGAAGTTGACCCGTCATGACCTGACATTCTGCCCGTCTCAGTAGTTAACATAGTAGATATAGTATACAAGCAAATCAGTTTAAACGGCCATGCAACTACTACGGCTTGCTACTGTAAGTTCTAAGTTATCTTAGAAAAAAGCAAATAGGGGATTCCTCAGTTCTTACAATGTACAAGCAAGGCTAGTCTATCCAATAATCAATTGCGCCAATCATGAATTAGACGAGTCCCAGCGGGACGCTCGTCATCAATATATATCAATATATATAATATTATAAGCAGATATCACTCTCTGCCCGTGTGGCAGGTTTGTAGTATCTGTGGAAACCAGCCGGCATGTCGGGGCACTCATTGTCCCAAGATGGCTGCCATGTAAGAACTCGAGAATCTATTATCTCCATGCAATCATTATTTTATTTAGCTTAATAATCTCTATGTTGATTGAAATCTCATGCCGTAGATCATGATCATTCAGAATGAGTACTTCTGTACAGAGTACGATATGCATAACTCTACAACGATGCCCGCGCGGTTAAGTTGTAGGTCTTACATAGTGTAATACAACAATCAAACCTTGTCACGGGATAATCATGCCTTGACTGGGAGATACACATACTGTCTTACAATAATTAGAAATCAACATGTGCCCATATGCCAATGTTTGGATTGGCTAGTCGATCACAATGGTTCATGGTTCATTCATGAACGTGTCTCATTCATTCAATTCAATAAGACGACTATCCAGTCTCTTAGTTCCAACTAGGAACGCATGATCAATCATTAGTCAAGGTAACAATCAATGTCAATTCGGGACAAGAAATAGTAAAAAGACACTATTGAATGGCAGTAGCTGGGTACCCATCTATGCGGCTAAATAAATTAGGGTCCCTATGCGGCTAGATAAGTCATGCAACAAAGGGTCAAACGGCCATGAGTATACGGTTAGAGAAAACAGGGCTATGCGGCAAGCAGCCGAGGGTCATACGGCTAAATGGACTGGGTTCCATGCGGCTGAGGATGACGGGCCTCATGCGGCTGGGAAGACATGCAGCTCATGCGGCTACGAGCAACATGCACCTATGCGGCTGAGAAGAAATATCTCATGCGACTACGGATGGCGAGCCTCATGCGGCTGGGAAACTCCATGCGGCCGAAACAGTTCAGAGTTCATGCGGACAGTGTTAAGTCATATGCGGCCAGATAGGACTCGGGTCCTTATGCGGCCAGGATATAATGCTCATACGGCTGGATATAAGAAGCTCATGCGGCTGGATATAAGAAGCTCATGCGGCTGGATATAAGTTCAATGCCACGTGGCCAGGACTCCATGCGGCCATCACTTCATGCGGTCAGAATTCCATGCGGCCAGCACTTCATGCGGCCAGCACTTCATGCGGCCAGGATACTCCATGCGGCCAGCACTTCATGTGGTCGAAAGAGACAGCGCTCATGCGGCTGGGAAGACAACGAAGACTTGCCGCATGAGAACTCATGCGGTCAAACACTGTTCTTCTTCTCCACTATTTCGAAAAGAAGAACCATGGAAAGCCATTGCTTCCAAGCTCCCTAAATCCTTCATTCCAAGTCCAAATCTGAATTTTCATAGGTCAAAATGAGGTAGAAAGAATTTCTCTACAATATGGAAACATCAAAACTCAAAAATAATAAAGTTTACTAGATCAAAACCCAAGAAATTAAAAAATTGCCTTAAACTTAGATCTACATAAAATGAGCCATGAAAATTGCGAAAAATAAATATTAAAGAGACTTAAGATTAAGTAAGAAATATGATGGAACAATAATACTGGGAATCCATCACGAAGCAAGTTGGTACTTGCCTATGCGGCTAGGTAGGTGGGGAGGAGTAATGGGGGATGAAAAAGAAGTAAATGAGAAGGAGTAATAAAGAGAGAGAATGGGTTTGGGGCTTTAAATAAAAGGGTGGTAAGTGGGGTTTGGTTGGGTTAAGAGGAATCACCAATCTGGGAATGAGCCAAAAATCGAAATAAACCAACCCAAGCCGGAATAAACTAAAAGCAAGATAAGTGCAGAAAGTAAAATACAGAAAAATAATTAACGAATAATTAAGGAAATTACATACAGCAAAAATATAGGATAAATATTAAATAAATACATTCGAGCCGCACACGTATTAAGACACGTATTCTGGGAACGGAGAGTGACAATAGGTGAGAATACCATAGGAAAACATGTCCAAAATGGCTTGTGATGCCAGCGACCGGTGCATATAGATTAAGTAGGCTTTGCTGGTGGCAATCCACGTACAAGTCCTTGCATTGAAACAAGTAAATCTCACTAGCTGAACATGCTATGTTACTGAATGAAATTTATCTAAACAACAGCTAAGTATAACACATCCTGACAACTTGAGTAAGCTGAACAACTGTGGAAACTGAATGAAGCACCTTTTAAACAGGCTTGAATATGACATATCAAATGAACTAGAGTACTTCGTGCAAATGAGTTAGAAATATGCCTACGACATACTAGAATCTAAGACAGGGACACGCCCTTGACACTGAATGTTTACGTGAATTATATTAAGTTGATATATATGAATTGTTGACTAACATGGTTTACTTTGGACAGGGAAGACATGACGGTAAGTATGGGTAAGTCGTGCATGTATTTCCATGCAAACACTCGAAATCGGTAACACGAGATAGGTTATAAAATATGCCATGAAACTGATCATAAGGCAAGATTAGAAAGACAATGAATGATAGACGGTGGACAAAAGTATATAGAACGTGTTTGGTAATGATAGCATTGTGGGCGAGCTAGCCTCCCCACCAGTGCATAAAAATGTACTGATAACCCCCTAGTTTGCTTGCAGGGTGCATGAGACGTCGTCGGGTGTGGAACTTCCCTCGAACGTGCTGAGGCACGGAGCTAACTCTGGAGCCTTGGAGCATTGCAAGGAGCTGAAGCACCATATACAGGACATAATGTATCGGAACATCGCCATGAATCATTCCATATTGTAAGCCACTTGGCATGTCTTTTATGTTTCAGAGAGAGAGAAAGAGAGCTTGAAGACTTGTAAACTCAGCCCAGCGCCACTTGTAAACTTCTTGAAAATTAATAAAGAGTTTGAATTCACTTCAACTTGTGTTTATTTACTTTCTGCTACAAATAGGGACATTATGTGCGACTAAGTGGCCGAGCTCAAATTGGCCATTTCTGGACTTGGCCTTGCACGAGAGCAACTTAGTCTCGTGCGGCATCACGTCTTAGCGAGGACGATCGCTCCTACGGGAGCGGGACGTGACAACGTCCAGGTCATTACAGTGATAAAATTTCCTCTGAAGTCCCTGGCGATAGTCGCCGCTGCAATGGAGTGATGCGACGTGGCACCGTCAACATTGATTTTGATGCAGTTCTCTGGTGGAGGCATCCAATTCGTAGTAGAAGTAGCAGCGTTGCGCATATCCCAGAGGAGATTAGAGTAGGGGTGCTGGTCTCTAGTATGAGCTTGGTGAATGTAGGCCGCATGGAGGTTGATCGCGTTAGTCTTAGGAGCTTCATGTCAGAAGACGTACGTACATCTCGTCTTCCACAACGCCCAAAGGGTCGCAGCACCAATTTTGAATGCTTCGAGTGCTTCTGGGTCAAGGAGCCATGTTGTGAGGAGGGTGTTGATCTTGTAGTGATGTTCGATGCGCAGGCCCAGAGGTGAAGAAAACCAGACCTCGTGAGCCAGACCATAGTGGAGAAATAAATGATCGGCTTCCTCCTCATGGCTAAGACAAAAAGGGTAGAGATTATTCATGGAGGGGACTCTCCTGCTGATTGTAGACATGAGGGAAAGCGCATCATTGAGAGTACACCATATAAAAACTTGGATCCTTGGTGAAATGTTGCTCACCTTCCAGAGATTTGGCCACACCTTACTATATATACTGGTAGAAGAGGCACTTGCCGCCTGCACTCTGATGGATTCATAAAGGGATTTGGAAGAGAACTTGTTGTTCCTTGCGCACGTCCACAATAGTTGGTCAGGACCATCTCCTTCTACTAGGCTGACTGATAGAATCGCCTTTGCTTCCATGGGGGTGAATAGAGAATTAATGAGAATCGTGTTCCAACGGTGTGATTGGGGCAACATCAACTCTCGCACCATGCGTGTTTCGTTGGGGGAGAGGAGGCTGCATGAAATCTTGTAACCTGGAAGACTAGGAACCCAAGGGTCTGCCATGATGTCCATCCAACCGCCTTTAATTTTCCACAATACACCAGTCGCCATGAGAGGGCGAGTGTGTAGCATACTCCTCCAAGTTGGAAAGGCACGTCTGGGTATCGTCGCTTGCCAGAAGGATCTGTTTTGTAAGTAGAAACCGCGGAGAAGACGAGCCAAGAGTTGGTTAGGGTTCTCGATGAAGCGCCAAGTGAGCTTTCCAACAAGTTCCGTGTTAACCCAGTCTGGGTTCCTTAAGCCCATACCTCCAACTCATTTTGGTTGCGTGAATTTATCCCAGGATAGGAAATGGATTCTCTTCTCTTCCAGGTCGTGCCCCCACCAGAAGTTGCGTTGTAGCTTGGAGATCTTGGCCGTAATCACTTTTGGAACATTATACGCTGCCATGTAGTATATAAGCAACGAGGCCAAGGTGGATCTGATCAGAACACTACGCCCCGTGTGAGAGAGGAGTTTAGCTTTCCACCCTCGCAGTCGGGAGTAACACTTATCGATCAAAGGAGTGAGGTTGTAAAACCCCTAAATTTTCTACTATATTTTTATATTAAATTTAGTACTGATTTAAAAAATTTTATTGTATTGTACGTCGCGTAGTCGTATTGTACGTCGCACACGAAATTTTATTTTTCTTGCTCGTCGAGTGCGAATATATGCGAGCGTACATATTTTAGAAAAACATTTTTCTCTATGTTATTATACGCTTTCAAAATATTATATATAATTATTATTCTTGCTATAAAAAGCCTTTTGTTTTTAGCAGTTATTAATCATAAATAATATTTTATTGTATACTAGGAAAAGCATAATTATGAAGACATTATTTATGCATATATATAAATTTATAATTAATTATTAGTTTATTTTTAATGTAATTTTCGAAATTAATATTATTAGTATTTTAGAAAATATATTTTGAAACTATTGTGGCATTTAAATCTCGATTTGAATTTATGGATTTATTTAAATAGTTAAATATTTGCAATTTGATTTATCCCATTTGATTTTAAACTAAGAATTTAATTAGATTTAAATTAGATTTGTATTTGGATTTGAATTTGATTGATTTTAGATTAAATTACGAATTATCTATTATGGGGAATTTGAATCATAATTCTTATCCAATTGGAAATTTCCACATCCTATAAATAAGCAGGTACTCCTCCAATTTCTATCATTCATTATTTCTCCATAAATTTCCTCCATAAATCTACGTGTATCGTGTCTGTATCCACCCAATTTCTTATTCCATTATTTATACACATACATTTATTTCTACGTATCGACAACCCCGACACGATATATCAAATTCTAAATCCTAAACCTAGTTACTGCTCCGTCCTCAACCGTGTCCCGTCCAGCCACCCGTCACCACCACACACATCCGACCTACAGCCGCAGCCCCCTTCGGCTTCTCCCTGGACAAACCCAACACCACCCGTCGACTCCACGACCACCACCTCCACCATTTCCCATCACCCATCATCACCACTTCCGTCACCACCCGCCGTCGCCGTCACACCAACAGCCCCGCCACACCGACCAGCGCCACTGCACCAAAATCCCCATCGCCACCGCCAGCCTACGTCTCCACTAACAAAACACCAGCCGCTCCACCACCATCAGAACCACCATGAATATCGCCATCGCCATGGCAGAACCCACACCATCGTCGACCACTCCTCCTCGACACCCCCGTCGCACAACACAACCACCGCCACCACAAGAATTAAATTAAAACCCTAACCTAGAACTCACCTCCGACAGAGCCGATCCCCTCCGCCGGAGTCACGCCCGACCGTCGCTCTCAGCCTGGCGGCGTCCACTGAGGCGAGCCATCCCTCTCGTCGATCCGATGCCCGCCGCCGCACGACCCCACCGCTGACCGCCGTCCCCTCTGCCGCGCCTTCAGACGAGCTGCTCCCCTCTCCTTCCACAAACCCCACTGCCGGCGACCCCCTTTCTCCGATCCCCCTTTTCTCCCTCCGTCGTAACCTCACGCAGCCGCCGGCGTCCTCCGCTCGTCGAGCTCACCCGCCTAACCACCGCTTCAAACCCTCTCCTGCGCCTCGCCGCAGCCGTTCATCCACGCCGCCCCGCCGAGCTCCCTTTCCTCCTCCGCTTCTCTCCACCCTTCCTCTCCTCGTCCTCCGTCCGTACGCTGCTCCGCCACCGGCCGACTCCTCACCGAGCTCTCTCTCTCCCTCTCTCTGCATTCTCTCTCTCTCTCTCTTTTTTCCCTTTTCGAAGACAGCAGTATTTGTTATTTTATTTTATTTTGTGATTTTATTATTATCTTCTGTTAATTATTATTATTATCATTATTATTATCTTAATCATCATTATTATTATTATTATCATTGTTAATAATATTATTATTATTATCATTATCCTTATCATAATTATTAGGAAGATTATTATTATTATTATGGTTAATGTTTTTGTTATTATTATTAATTAATATGATGCATATTTTGGAAATAGTAGTAGATTAATATATTATTGCATTTACTATCATTAGTGTTATCATTGTTTTGATAATATATATCTATACTAATTTCCCAAAATTATTTAGTAGCAAAATGTAGGCCTCAAAAATGAAAGTCACGCTGAGTTGATCAGAACAAGTCACACAGAGTGATCCAAGAAGCAGCACAAAAGATACGCTAAGTTCTGCCTGGCCATCTCCTTTAGAAGTCACGCAGAGACAGCTCAGCCATACGTCAGAATCATAATGACTGACAACACAACAGTCGAGAAACGTCTCCTCGTATGCCACGTATGCACAGAATTCAAGAGATCATCGCCGTCTTTTGCGTGATTTTTGAAATCTTCTTTAGCAAGACTCACTCTTCACCAAGTTGGCGTGACTTTGGGTCTTATCTTCATTTAATGCGGCTGACAATATAATCAATGTCAGAGATTCTGTGTCAGACGAAGGGTGCCAAATCAAGACAGCTGGCGGTTTGCGTGAATTCTGAACCTTCTCCTTCCTCAAGTTTGCGTGGATTTTTGAGTTATTCTTCTCAAAGTCTGCGTGAATTCTGAAGTATTCTTCTTCAAAGCTTGCGTGGATTTCGCCTTCAACGAGTCTGCGTCAACGAAACTGCGTAGATTTTTTGCCTTCAGCAAGACAGCGTGGATTTCATTTCAACTGGAGTACGTGGCAGCCATACCACCGATCTCTCTCTCGCGTGCCCAGTAACTTGCATACGACTCATGCACTAATGCCATGTGTCCAACAGTTACGGGCCACGTCCAGTAACTACTCACTAACCCTGCGTGTATTTAGAGTCTGCGTGACTTTTCAAATGCACTAGTGGTGAGGTAGTTATCTTTTCAGTTACTGTTTTGACTCTATAAATAGAGTTCTTTTTTTTATTTTATTGTACAGATACATTGATATCTACTGTCAAAATTTTGAGAGCTTTTCTTCTTCGCATAGTCCAAGGGATAAAGCGATCGTCTTCTAGATCGGATTCCTACAGTTGTAATTTTCCCAGATACACAACAAATAAAGAGAATTTCTTTATGGAAAACAAATTGGCGACTCTGCTGGGGAAAACCATCTCCTCTTCTGAGATGGTAACAACTCAATGCGACACTTCGTCTATCGGCTCGACGAAGAAGGTGATGACGATCAAATTCGATCAACTCGCCTATGAAGAAATGCAGCGGGCTAAGGGTGGCAAGCCCATTCCAGCCTCCATTATCACTGCCAAGTCAAAGGGACACTCTGTCTATGTCCCTAAGAATCAGTTGGCAGTCAATGGTGAAGTCTCTGCCACAGTGTCTACTCCTAACACTGGCAAGAACTCCACTGCAAGCACGCACACTCTTGTGCGCTCGAAGATGACAGTAACTAAAAGTCACGTTGACAGTACTGGCTCCTTAGCCGAATCTGTTCCAGCGTGCAAATTCAATTCTAAAAGTCACGCTGACAGTACTGGCTCTTTAGACGAATCTGTTCCAGTGTGCAAATTCAATTCTAAAAGTCACGCTGACAGTACTGGCTCTTTAGCCAAATCTGTTCCAGTGTGCAAATTCAACTCTAAAAGTCACGCTGATAGTACTGGCTCCTTAGCCAAATCTATTCCAGTGTGCAATCCCACATTCAAAAGTCACGCTGACAGTATTGGCTCCTTAGCCAAATCTGTTCCAGCGTGTAATTCTAAAATCAAAAGTCACGCTAACAGCTCTGGTTCTTTAACCAAGTCTGTTTCAGCGTGTATTTCATCAGAGAAGAATAACTCCTTAGTTATCTCTTCTTCTTCACCGAGTTCTACTAGAACTGGGGGTAGTTTTCCAGACAAAGTCCCTTCGAAAAGGAACAACTCTTTAGTTGTTTCTTCTGCTCCTGTAGTTTTTAGTCCAGGAACAGCTTTGACTTATACTTTTGTTAGTCAAAGGAAAGGAGATGGTCTTTTGACTACTCTTCCTTCTGGACATTCTATGTCTCAACATCTGAATGAGTCTAAGAAGAAACATTCCTTAATGTCTTCTTCTTTGATTTCTTCAAATTGGGCACAGAATCTGTCCATTAAAGAGGGTCTGTTACCAACTCCTAATCAAGGGAGTGGTTTAACTCTTCCTTCTCTGCAAATATCCAGATCAATGGAAGGAAAACTCAATGTTTCCAAAATTAATATGTTACCTTCCACTGATTTAAGAACAAAACTCAGCACTTCTGGTGTTAAGAAACCATACCAATTGGATATGAAGATAAAAGATCCAGATGCAGAGTATGTAAGAAATTATGTGGCTCACATTAATCACTCTTTGTATAATCAAGAGCCATCAAGACCCAAGAACAGGAAGTATACTCCTCAATCTTCACAAACAAATTTACGGGAATATCTTCAACAGAAGAGAAGGAGTAATTCTATATCAAAGGAACATGCTGAATGTGACTTCTATCCAAGAGTCATAATTCAGTGCAGATGTGAATCAACAGTTCAAGACCATGGTGATCATGCTGAATGTGACTTCTATCCAAGAGTCACAATACAATGCAGATGTCAAAATAAACGACAGTCTGTCTTTAATAGGATTCAGTATGAACCTATGCCTGATTAAGATGAGCCTTTGTTTGCCTCTGTCAACATGACTTCTCGGGACACCGGGGGTAGAGTTGATAGTCCAGATGGAGTATATAAAAACACCAGAGCAAGAGTCCTGGCTTCTAGTCAAAATTTGATCCCTGAAATTGACTCTGAATTTCTTGGAGAATCTAACTTTCCACCTCTTCCTACTGGGGGTAATTCTCCTATAGTTGACTTTGATACACGAAGCAATGATTCAGAGCATACAACATCTACTAGTTCATCAATAATCCCTCATGCAGTCACGACTTACATGGTTGATGGGAATACTGATGAACCCTCTTCTTCCCTGACTCCTCAAGATCAAAGAATTGCTTCTTTGGAACAGCAAATGAAGTCTATGACTGACACAATGAAGTCAATGTATGAACTCATGACAGCTCAGTTGCAAAATCGACAGACTGTATCAGATGCCATACCAGTTGATACTGATATAAGTCCAATACAAGTTCCTCCAGCAGTACAATCCAATACTCCTGGACCTGCTCAACCAAATCCTAGTCTCTCTGGAGCTGGGGGTAGTGCTTACAATGCTGTTCCTCCTCCTAACTATTCTCTACAAGCCACAACTCCACAATCTTTGGGAGTTGTCTCTGAAGAATTAAAAAATCTCAAAACTCAAATTCGAGGCATTCAAACAGAAGGATGGTTTACAAAGGTTAGGCATCAAGCAGCCTTATCCGATAGAATGGAAGCAAGTATCATATCCTCCTAAATACAAGCCTCCTACTATCTCATTCTATAATAGAACCACTTCTCCAAGTCAGTTTATCAATCACTTTGAAGTGATGACTGATCAACTACAACCAAGTGATGCCCTCCTTACTCGGGTATTTATTGGATGTCTCAAGGGAACGGCTTATGAATGGTATAGAAGTCTCCCAGATGGGAGTATTACCTCATTTGCTGGTTTCAAACAGATGTTTCTTGAAAGGTTCTATGAAGGGCTTAATGACATGACTATGTCTGCTCTTATTAGAATCAAGCAGAAAAATAATGAATCTACAGAGGAATACATTG
Source organism: Iris pallida (assembly GCA_029216955.1). Classification (NCBI taxonomy): domain Eukaryota; kingdom Viridiplantae; phylum Streptophyta; class Magnoliopsida; order Asparagales; family Iridaceae; genus Iris; species Iris pallida. The sequence goes on from JANAVB010014092.1 coordinate 32,578, forward strand.
AACGGTTTCGAAGAGAAGCTCTGAAGATGCCTCTTGGAACTCCTGATGCTGTCACCATTGACACGTGCAAGTCAAACTTGTTGCCAATCATCAGTATGTGGACAGGGTCCACTCAATTTCAAGATTGGCCTTCCTTCATAGTCAGTGCTAAAGCTGCAGAAATCAGTGCTGAAACCTTCAAAGGTTTAGGAGTGCAGATGACTCCTAAAGAAACATGACAAGGGGCTAACAATAAAAATAATGCTCGCAAAGGAAAAGAAACTCTAAAAGTTAATCTTCAGAGCAAAGATGCATCGAATGTTCAAACTCCTGCCTCTACGACTCAACAATCAAGAACACCTCGCCCCAGAGAAGAATATTCTTTTGATGACGACGATGTCCTTGGTATCTTTGAATGTCTGCTGAAAGGTAATAAAATACAATTACCAGAGATCAAGAAACCTGATGAAGCTGGTAAGACAGATCATCCTAAATACTGTCCATATCACAGAATGCTGGGTCATACAATTCGTACATGTTATGTATTGAAAGGAAAGATCCAAGAAATGATTAAATCTGGAGCTATCTCTCTTACTCCAAAAGAGAAGACCGTCACCTCTAACGTCGTCTCTATGCAATTTGGAAATTTCCCTCCTCAACACCTTGAAAGTGGGATTATTCTTATTCCCAAGGCAACTCTTGACATAGTGAATCTTCCTCCTCCACAGTCTGAAGGATTAGTGCCAATCACTTTGGAAACAGGAGAAATCATGTGGATCCATCCTGATCTAGTGGCAGATTTTGAATCGCCTTCTCCTCAAAAGTTTTTTTCTCAAAAATCCAAGAAGGCTGGAAAGATCAAGTCATGTCATATGACTTCTCTTGGGTCTACCTCTGACACAGAGCCAAAAGACAAAGAAGAAGCACTTGTTAGTGCTACTCGAACGGGAAAACCTTACCTAAAGGATTATTCTAAAAATCCTGAAGATCCTACTGATATCCCTTCAGATGCTAAAGATGCTCCTAATGTTTCTCCCGAGGAAGAACCATCTACTGAACCTGTTCCTTCCAAGCCTACGGCCCTGGAGAAAGACAAACAACAGGCTCGGTTTGATAAGCCAATCAAGAAGTCTTCTCCTCTTGGACTTCAGAAGCCTTACAACTTCGACATTTTGGCTCAGCTTGCTAATACTCCCGCTAGAATGTCCCTTTTTGAACTTCTACGTCTTTCCAAAGAGACTCAGGAGACGTTAAGTGAAGCACTTCTACAAGCTGACTCTTGTCTTGCACAATTGAAGAAGCCGGATGCGGAACCTGCCACTTGCTTATATTGCAACAGTGTACTGGAGATTATCCCAAATATCACCTTTACACAAGACGACATGTTACTGGAGGATAATCGACATGATCGACCTCTCTACTACACTGGTTATATTGATACGATGAAGATAGATCGTATTCTCATTGACCCAGGGTCTGCTATAAGCATAATGCCAAAGAGTTTATTGGATGAACTAAAAATCCCTCTTCACAAACTCTCCAAGACGGTTACTACTATCTTGGGATTCAATCAAAGCCGAAGTGAGCCTTTGGGAAAGATTCATCTGAAGCTTCAGATAGGTGATTTCAGATCTAAAGTCACTTTCTATGTGATCGAGATCGCAGGATCCTATAATCTTCTTCTGGGGAGGCCCTTTCTTCATGAAAATAATGTGGTGCCCTCTACTCTTCATCAATGTTTTAAGTACATTGATAGCAATGGAAGAGTACAAAAAGAAGTTGCTGATATAAATCCCTTCCATGGGGTTGAAGCTTATTTTAATGATTCCCGAATGTATAAAGAAGAATATACAAGGATCATACAAGCTATGGAAAAAGAAGACGCACAAAGTGAGACTTTAATAATCCCTGTTAAATGTCGAACTACTCAGCAACAATCTCCTAAACCCTCTGGAGAAGATTCTTTTATCATTCCAGTGAGTGGACGGATCTCTCCGTTACCTCAGTCATCTACTCAGAATACACTGATCATTTCTGTCAGTGGGCGTACTACAGTTCTTATACCTTCACAAGATACTCTGCTAATTCCAGTTGGAGGGCGGACCAGGGGCGGATGCAGCCATATGATGGGGTGGGCTTCAGCCCACCCCAAAAACAAAAATTTACTCTTTTCTTCCATATGTTTTTTGAATTTTTGAATTTTTTATATGGGTTAGCCCACCCTAATTCATTGTAGCCCATCCCAGTTTTAGTTTCTGGATCCGCCCCTGGGGCGGACTACTCTTCCTACTCAAACTTCAAGGGAGCTCACCTCTTCTGAGCTATTTGTTATCGATCTTAATCGAAACAAAGCTTCTTCTTCTTCTCCCCCTTTAGTCATTGACTTGGCTAAAATCTCTAAGGCTCAGCCTTCTCCCAATGTAAATATTGCTGCTTTTACATTTAATAAAAAGTCTCCACCTTTGCAGTACGTTGATGTGTGTAATTATGTTCATAGTTATTTACATCTGTTAGATGACTTGAACATAATAACCATAGGAGTTGTACAGACTGTTCATACAGATGTATCTCTAGAACCTGTACAATCTTCATACTTTCTAGTTCCTAGCAGAAAGCCAGGAGACATTCCAATATTCTTCTACAAAGGGCCTCAAAATCCTTCTGATCTTGAAGATGATGATAAAAATGATGATACTGGAAGATTACAACTACGTCGTTATAGTCAGCAATCTAGAGACATCATCAAAAATATGGGCTATGACTTCAGGACTGGCCTTAATAATGGAAAAGGAAGAAAAATGCCTGTCCGGATTCCTCCTTTGAAATATGGAAGGACGAAATGCGGATTGGGTTATACTGCTCCTACTCCTTTCATCAATATTATCCATGAAGATCTTGAGTCTGACGAAGATAAGAGATCTGATTCTTCTAGTACCACTTCTTGGGATTCCGATACGAGTATCGGTGACTTCTATTGCAACCTTCTGTCTTCTAACATGGTTTCCATTGACCATTCTGAAGAAAATGAAGAAGATGAAGAAGAGTTTGAAATCTCACCTGAATCAGAACAGTGGGCCCAAAGATTAGATAATCAATGGGAGTTCCGTTTCGAGCAAAAAGAACCTCCGACTGAAGATAAACTTGTTCAAATAGATGTTGGTGAAGAGGGGTCTCCCAAACCAATATTCATCAGTGAAAGTCTTTCAGAAACTGATAAGAAAGACATGATCAAACTCATTTGTGATTACATCGATGTCTTTGCTTAGAGTTATGAAGATATGCCAGGGCTTGATCCTCAAATTGCAACTCACAAGCTCAACATCTTGCCGAATGCTAAACCGGTCAAACAACAACAGCGACGATTTCGTCCGGACATCATGGATGCAATTGAAGCTGAAGTCAATAAACTCATTACATCTGGGTTTATTAGAGAGGAACAACATCCCGATTGGGTGGCTAATATTGTTCCTGTTCTTAAAAAGACTGGCAAGATCAGAGTATGCATAGACTTTCGCGATCTCAATGCGGCATGTCCTAAAGACGAATTCCCTCTACCAATCACTGATGTCATGGTTGATAATACCTGTGGATTTGAACGAATGTCATTCATGGACGGGTATTCTGGGTATAATCAGATCAAAATGTTCCCAGAAGACGAGAAGCACACTTCTTTCAGAACGCCGATTGGTACATACTGCTATACAGTTATGCCATTCGGTCTCAAGAATGCAGGAGCAACTTATCAACGAGCTATGAGTACTATATTCCATGAACATTTGTGGAAAACAGTCGAATGCTATGTTGATGATATTGCAGTCAAAAGTCGACAAAAGGAGGATCATATCCAAGATTTGAAGACTATATTTGATCTAATGCGTAAGCATCAATTAAAGATGAACCCTACTAAGTCCTTCTTAGGCGTCTCTAGTGGTAAATTTCTCGGCTTCGTCATTACCTCTAAAGGTATACACGTGGATCCCGAGAAGATCAAAGCCATCCAAGAGATGCGTCCTCCACGCACCTTAAAAGAGCTACGAGGATTTCAAAGAAGAATTGCTTATATCAGGAGATTTATCTCTAATTTATCAGGACGCTGCAGACCATTCAACAAACTTATGAAGAAAGGTGTCTCTTTTGTCTGGAATGATGAATGTCAGAAAGCATTCGATGATTTAAAACAATATCTGATGAGCCCTCCAGTATTGGTACCTCCCGTCTCAGGAATACCGTTCCTCCTCTATACTCGAGCAATGAGTCATTCATTGGGTGCATTACTCGCTCAAAAGAATCAAAATGGCCATGAACAGGCCATTTATTATCTCAGCCGCACTATGACCGGAGCTGAACCTCGATATTCACCAGTTGAAAAAGAATGTCTAGCCTTGATGTTTGCTGTCCAAAAGACACATCATTATATCATTGGCCAGACTATTCATGTCATCTCCAGGATCAATCCTATACGGATCATGATGAAGAAACCCAGTGTTTTGAATTCTCGATTGGCTAACTGGGGAATCCTACTTGCTCAGTATGATATGCACTATATTCCTCAGAAATCAGTCAAGGGACAAGCTCTAGCTGATTTTCTGGCTGCTCACTCAATTCCAGAAAATTCAAAACTCTATGATGAAATCCCAGATGAAGTCCTAGATTCAAATCAAATTGCTGAAGAAGATCCTACTTGGCGTCTATTCTTTGATGGAGCGTCAAGAATTGGTCCTAATGGCGATATTGTTGCTGGAGTTGGAATTGTTCTTGTATCGCCAGAAGGTCTTGCCATCCAAAGAGCTTATTCTCTCGATCAGCCGTGTTCAAACAATGTAGCTGAGTACAACGTATTGCTTATTGGTCTTCAACTCGCTAAACATCTGAATATTCAACATTTGGAGGCGTATGGAGACTCTAAACTTATTGTCAATCAGATCAGGGGTACTTATGAAGTTCGCCATCAAGATCTGGTTCCTTATCATAGAGTGGCCATATCTATAGCCTCATCATTTAAGGAATTCTTCATTGAACATGTTAGGCGAGCATGTAACACAGAAGCTGATGCCCTTGCTAATCTTGCAGCGGTGCTGGCTATCCCAATCAAACGGCAACAAATGATCGTTGTTCGTAATCGAGAATTATTTCATCTTGAAAATAACCTGACTCTAGGACTTACAGTTGACATTGAAGAATCAACATCTTATGACGTCAATACAACAAGAGGATTTAGATTTAGTCGTAAATCGATATCATCTTCATCCGATTCCAGCATGGAATTCATCTTCAGTAACTCGACTGAGAATCAGAATACGGATAAAGATTGGAGACTTCCTTTCTTAGATCTTGTATTGTATGATATTCTTCCGGATGATCCGAGTGAGGCAGCATCTATCAGACGACGATCACTCAGATTCTATTACAATCATACAACAAAGACCTTATATCGTCGAGCTTACGATGGTTTACTCCTTCGGTGCATTGCCGGTGATGAAGCCCAACAAGTTATTCGTGAAGCACATGATGGAATTTGTGGAGCGCATCAACCTGGGCCAAAACTTTAAGACCGTATTCGACGGATGGGATATTATTGGCCAACTATGGTATCAGATACCATTGAATATGCAAGGAAATACAAAGCTTGCCAAATCCATGCAGATTTTATACATCAACCTTCGGAATTTCTACATCCGACGGCAGCATCATGGCCCTTCGAAGCTTGGGGCATGGACATTGTCGGCCCGATCAATCCTCCATCATCTAAAGGTCATCGGTTCATTCTCGCAATAACCGATTACTTCTCAAAATGGGCCGAAGCTATTCCTTTATCTGAAGTTAAGACGTCTATTGTCATCAGCTTTATTAAGCACCACGTCATCTACAGATTTGGTGTTCCTCGACGCATTGTTCATGATAACGGACCACAGTTCGTCAGCCAGAAATTTACTCGATTCTGTGACGATCACCGGATTAATAATGTTGCTTCTACCGCATATAATCCAGCAGCTAACGGATTGGCAGAAGCTTTCAACAAGACTATCATCAAACTCCTAAAGAAGTTTGTCTCCACTAACAAACGTAATTGGAGTGACAAGCTCGGAGAATGCTTGTGGGCTTATCGCACTACAGTCCGTAATGCTACTAAGTGTACACCTTTCTCTCTGGTGTACGGATCTGAGGCTGTTCTCCCATTAGAGATTCAAATTCCTTCTTTAAGGATAGCAATCGCTAATGAACTCACTGTCGAAAATAATGATCGTCTTCGACTTCAAGAATTGGAGGCTCTGGATGAAAAACGGTTATCTGCTCAACAGAATATTGAATTCTATCAAGCTAGAATTTCAAGGACTTTTAACAAGAAAGTCAGAATTCGAACATTTCAGAAAGGAGAACTTGTGCTTACTGTCAGACGCCCGATGACTATGACACACATGAATAAGGGCAAGTTTGATGCAAAATGGGAAGGTCCATTCATTGTCAATAAGATCTTTTCTAATGGGGCTTATCAACTCACTACTCTAGATGGTAAAGCCACTATGATGCCCATCAACGGCAAATTCTTGAAGAAGTACTATGTCTGATATTTCTATCAAGATTGTCCTCCCATCACTCTCCAGCTGTTTTATTGTTCTTTCCGAAGAATCATTCTGATATCTATTATCCCCAGTGGAGATAGGTATTCTACTTTGTATCGTTTTTTCAACAAATTTGATATCCAGAAAATCATGTCCACATTACCTCTGAATTTTCTATCTCAATATCATATTTATGAAAATGATATTTAGTCTTTCTGATTTCTAAGTCAAAAGATCAATGAATAAAGGCAAATATAAAGTGGGAAGGATATATCGTAAACAAAGTTTCCTTAAACGGAGTTTATTTGAGACAAATTCCTCAAGAAAAAGAGTACATCATCATGGAAGATCACTGTAATCCCTTTCATATTTGGGACGAGGACCACATACATAATCAGCAAAAGAATTGAGTACATCTTTTCCTGACCGCACCAAGAATTGACAGGCAGCCAGCCTCATTGCTTCTTCTTCTTCGGTTTCTCCTGGTTCGACCAGGAAGTCCAGGATATCTTTCGGCTGCTTGGGAGTAGACGAGCTTTCGCCCATTTCCTTCTTTTGCGGAGGTGGATGTTCTTTAACACCTTCAGTAGCTTCGGGGGCGACTTCAGCCTTCTTTATGTTCTCTTCAGAAGACATTGTGGATAAAATGCGATTCTTCTATTCAAATATATGCTCTATTTATAGGCATATGGTTACAAGGATCGAAGGGACGTATTCTTTCCCGATATTCAGTTCATCCATTCATTTCTCACATTCATCCGACGTTTCACATATTCATTAATACTTGACGGTTCGTCCGTTCATTTATTACATTCACTCGACAGTTCATCTGTTCATCGTTTCTTAACGGTTCATCCGTTCATAATCTTCTATCAGTTCATTAAGTGGGAATTCGTTATTTATCATGTTTTCATAACCTCTGAATCAATTCCGAATCTGCTTACTCATTTGTCATATTTTGACCTCTGTATAGAAATCAATCTATTTTCTTTCGAGTTCCTATATATTATCATGTCCATAATACCTCTGATAATATCATATACTCTAAAAACAGAAAAGATGATTTTATTATCTATCATGTCCACAATTCATCCACAAATACAAATCATTGAGCATAGAAGAATTGTCATTTCCATTCCCATTTCACCACAAAAGTCTATTACATTTTCTTAGACTTTCTTACAAATCATAATGGAAATCTATTACAAATCTTGGATTTTCATTCTATGTACAACTGAGATCTATTTCTTCTTGGATCTTCTCTGGCAATCTCGTTGTTTGTGGCAATTCCTGGGTGTCCAGCAGGAATCAAACTCTGGTCTTATCTCTCAGACGAGAGGAGAACCACAGAGTAGGGCAACACAAAAATGTGTTGCTGCTAATACAACTGGTGGATGGGGGTAACCTCTCAAAAAAGACAGGAATGTATCCAAACCTTGGGATACAATTCCTGGTTCTGCCTTAAAAGGAACTCTACTACCCAATCTCTCGGTAGTAGAGTTAACTCCACCATCCAACTCTCGTGTATAAAGGCTCTTCCTACCATCTAAGGAAGACCCTTCTATCTCACGAAGAGTTCTGAGTTGTCTGATTTACGCGTCAAAAGCGTATGAGCTCCCTGATGTAGATGTCAGAAGAACATTGTCCACAGCATCCATATCACCAATGCCAGTTCTGAAGAAGGTTTTCAGCCAAAATTCTGCAAGAAACAGTAAAGAAAAATCAGTCAACAGAAACTGGCCAAGCAAAGACAGATGCATTCTGTTCATTTCAGGAAGATGAATTTGTCCTTAGCAAACAAAAAAATTCGATGCGTGTATATTGAACTTACCGCTGAGTTTGCTGCTAAGGATTGACAGATCCATGTCTGGTAGCGTACACAGAGATTTGACATCAGACAACATGGCTTTCCTATTTCCTTCTCATAGAAAATTTATTCTCAGAAGAGAGGAAGAAGAATGGGAAGATGAGTTTGCGTGGAGTTCATCCATCTATTTAAAGGGTCAAGTGCAGGTCTATTCTTGGAAAAGATCCGCATAAATAGCGCTCGTAAATTGTGGAATGAGTGTCACGTGTACTTCGGGAGACCGTACAACATTGGAAACAATCAAAGAGTGCTAATTAATCTTCTTCATTAAAAGGCACGCAGATCAAACACAAAAGTTGTACTTCATTCTTTAAACAGGCACTGATGGCCTTACAAAAAGACAAAAAAAAAGAAGTGCAACAAAAGCGTAGAAAGTTACGCCCTATTTTCCAAAGCGGCTAAGTTTGATGCCTAACTCCTCTACGCTCTTAACTCCCAGGCGATGCAATAGAGTCTCGAGCATTTCACGCTTCTCCATAAGGCTCCGCCCATCAGAAGAAGACGAGCCATCCAATCCAAAGTAGCTCAAGAGGTTCTTGGCTAACTGCGTGGCGTCGTCCTTGAGCTCAATGACGACAGGTTCGGGTTCTTTACCTCCAAAAGTGGGGTCACCATGGGAACAAAAGCCCAACTTGCGTGCTTCCTCTTCAGCTGCTTCCTTTGGGGTCATATTTTCGAGAGATGAAGTCAAACTGAGAATCACTCCCTGTTTATATAACAGATCTCGTCGACAGTTCATATTCCACCATAATTGGACGCAATCAGTCTTGGAGAACGAAGAGTCATTATGACATTTAATAAGTTTATTTGGATGTTTTCAAAGAACTTCGAAGTCTTTTCGACTTCCGAAAAATTTTGGAGTCATCTCAGCGTGACTTTAACTCATTTCATCATCTCTATTTCAAAGTATTTCGAAAATATTTTATCATTTTTCGAAAACTTTGAAGGGGGTTTTGTAGGCCTCAAAAATGAAAGTCACGCTGAGTTGATCAGAACAAGTCACACAGAGTGATCCAAGAAGCAGCACAAAAGATACGCTAAGTTCTGCCTGGCCATCTCCTTTAGAAGTCACGCAGAGACAGCTCAGCCATACGTCAGAATCATAATGACTGACAACACAACAGTCGAGAAACGTCTCCTCGTATGCCACGTATGCACAGAATTCAAGAGATCATCGCCGTCTTTTGCATGATTTTCGAAATCTTCCTTAGCAAGACTCACTCTTCACCAAGTTGGCGTGACTTTAGGTCTTATCTTCATTTAATACGGCTGACAATATAATCAATGTCAGAGATTCTGTGTCAGACGAAGCGTGCCAAATCAAGACAGCTGGCGGTTTGCGTGGATTCTGAACCTTCTCCTTCCTCAAGTTTGCGTGGATTTTTGAGTTATTCTTCTCAAAGTCTGCGTGAATTCTGAAGTATTCTTCTTCAAAGCTTGCGTGGATTTCGCCTTCAACGAGTCTGCGTCAACGAAACTGCGTGGATTTTTTGCCTTCAGCAAGACAGCGTGGATTTCATTTCAACTGGAGTACGTGGCAGCCATGCCACCGATCTCTCTCTCGCGTGCCCAGTAACTTGCACACGACTCATGCACTAATGCCATGTGTCCAACAGTTACGGGCCACGTCCAGTAACTACTCACTAACCCTGCGTGTATTTAGAGTCTGCGTGACTTTTCAAATGCACTAGTGGTGAGGTAGTTATCTTTTCAGTTACTGTTTTGACTCTATAAATAGAGTTCTTTTTTTTATTTCATTGTACAGATACATTGATATCTACTGTCAAAATTTGAGAGCTTTTCTTCTTCGCATAGTCCAAGGGATAAAGCGATCGTCTTCTAGATCGGATTCCTACAGTTGTAATTTTCCCAGATACACAACAAATAAAGAGAATTTCTTTATGGAAAACACAAAAATATATGATTTAGGGCTTGAGCCCTACACTGATTTTCAAATTGGGTTTTTGGCCAGCAATATTGATTAGTTTTATAACAAGTATATTACTTTGATTTATCATATTTTATTTTATTTCTAAAAAGCTTATTATTTTATAATCTGAATACATATATTTCTTGACTTTAATTATAAGTATAAATTTTAAAAGGATTTACAAAATATTTTTATATGTCCCTAAAATATTTTTAAATATTGTGATTGGTAAAATCATAGTTTACAATCATTATAAATAATTTCTAAAAGTAATTAAATATTTATTTATACCAATTATCTTCGATTATCAATCTTGTCCCCGCTAGTCATATTCCAATCTTCTTGCATATCTCGAACTTTCCTATGTCCACCCTAACTAATTTGATCCTTCCGGACCCAATGGAACTGTCCGTGCCACCATCAGAGGTCACCTTAGGTAGTGGATTACCCGAAGTCGCAGTTCATGCCATTGATCATCGCACACCAGGCGTACTACCAGGCAAGATACCTTGTCATTTGCGGTTATTTATTTTAGCTCATGTTTCATGCATTATTTATTTTTTTTATGCAAAATAAACTGTGATACATGGCATAACCTGTTAGAACTTACTGTTTATTAATATTCTTGCTATGTATTATTTTTCTTACACATTAAACCTAGATTTAAGGGACAACCTTGTGGTTGTATTCATTGGCCTTGACACGTTGTACCACGAAGTTGTGTGTCGCATGTAGAACACGGAAGTCCGTGATTGACTGGCCACCAGTACGTACAAGCCGTACGATAGGAATAACCGCTAATAGAGATTGCATGCTAGTTTGACTTAGCGGTTATAGTAGTTTTGTGTTGTGGATACAACATAGTAGGCATTGGACGGGAAGGACAATTCCTTAGCGTATGGGCTTCGATGCACTTTCCCTTGTGATCCGGACTCTCCGCTGGAGATACGGGGTTGATGACCCATGATTACTGACGGCCACTGACAATTCTGTGGAATGTCATGCTCTTGCTGATAGGGCCTCTGGTGCCCAAGGGGGGACTATGCCGATCCTATTCAGCCAGGGCCCATGCATAGGAAGGATTATTCTTAAGTACATTTCACTTAGAATGGTTAGGTACCTTTATCCGTTAGGTACGAGACTTTTGGTTTGAGTACTTGTATCTGACCGTGGCTTGGAACAATAACTTGTCGCGGATTAGTTTGTCACATCTTGTCCTTGTTTGGTTGTAGGTGTGACTTACTACTCCGATGAGAAGGTATTGAACCTTGTTGGGGTCCGGATACCATATTGGATTCTTAGCATGGAAAGATACGTCACCGTGAATTAGTTTACCATCTCCTGTCCTTGTTTGGTTGGGGAGATGGTACGCTCGTTCAGTAGGTGCGTATTGGACCATGTTATAAATTCAATTGACTTATTTATTGAGCAATATTTATTCAGTTTATATGGCATGATATTATGTGTCTTGTTACGTCCTCTAAGGACTGGTTATCTCTCCAGGTGTGTGCTCTTGTCTTTCGCAGGTGTTCTAGCTTTAGCCGGACCATTGCTATTTCTTCGAGGATGATTGCACTTGGATCGTCTTCGCTTCGCTCGCCAAAATCTTCTTTAGTTATGTATTTCTTTCATAGTTGGTAGTGGATTTTTCTCCGCCCAACTACATGTACCAATTGACAATTTCATAGTTGATTATATGAGATCTTCTATTCATTTATTTTGTATGGATGAGATTAGTTATGGTTCTACTGCATTTTACAGCTTATGTATCCATACGAGGCCCATGTACTTCGTATGAATACAGCTGGCATGTCTACGTTCCTAGTCCTACGTATTTTGGGACTGGAGCGTTACATGTTTTTGTGGTGGCCCATACAGGTCAAGATAAATTGTTTGGTTACTTTACCGTACCAAGCAAGCCTGCGTATAGGATTAGAAGTCTAGGATCTCATCCACATACTTGACCTCTTTCCTCGATTCCATATTTGAACTACCGTTCGACTCATCGATTGTATCTTGCTTGATCCTTTCTATCATTATTCTTTTCCCTTCGTACTTGCTAGAGATTGACCCTACTAGTTAGATGTCCCAAACACCCTTAGCTTAATTCTTTAAGTTGGGTAGAATATCCCATGACTGACACACCCTTGACCATTAAGGAAATACCAATAGTATTATCTAGACCATAGAGACTAGAGGAAGTTAACCCATTTGGTCAACCAAGCCTTGGTCAATAAAACCGTAGAATGATGGTATAGGAATAAACAAGACTTAGATCCTTATGACTCTTAGACTATTCATATTATTTTTATCATTACCATCGTGCCTATATTTTACTATCTAAACTAATGATGCTAATGTAGCCTAGTTTTGCAAGCTTATCCTTTCATCAAGCTTGTTCAAGACATATGTTATTGGAAGAGCTCCCACTAACATATTGTCTAATTAGAACCGGTGCATAATGGTCTGATCAACCAAGTGCACTTTGGTTCGCTTATATCTATCGTTCTACGTGGATGGGAACATAGTTAAACTTGTCCTCTAGAGTCCCATCCGCGACTGTCTTGGCAACTCCTTTGAAATTTTCGATCGTCTTTGAATCATGTATTCGTATTCGATAACGCCTCCTTCGAACTCTATATTGCTTTTGCCTTCACCTATTTTAGAAGGACGAAGGCGTTATACTAGAACTTCCTCTAGCTATCCTATTACTTATGACTATTATCACTCGATGTGCCATATCTTTGTCTTGAACTACTCGACCTTTCCCTCGACCCTAAATCTACTTGAATTAAGAGTGATTACAATCGTCTCTTAACCATATCCTCAACCTAGACTACGACCATATAAACTTCGAACCCTTCTATCTACCGTTGTGCTTCTCACCCCCCTACGAATTCTTAATTTTGAGGACGAAATTCTTTTAAGTTGGGTAGGATGTTAAACCCCTAAATTTTCTACTATATTTTATATTAAATTTAGTACTGATTTAAAAATTTTATTGAATTTTACGTCGCATAGTCGTATTGTACATCGCGTACGAAATTTTATTTTTTTGCTCGTCGAGTGCGAATATGTGCGAGCGTACATATTTTAGAAAAACATTTTTCTCTATGTTATTATACGCTTTCAAAATATATATAATTATTATCTTGCTATAAAAAGCCTTTTGTGTTTTAGCAGTTATTAATCATAAATAATATTTTATTGTATACTAGGAAAGCATAATTATGAAGACATTATTTGTGCATACATATAAATTTATATTAATTATTAGTTTATTTTTAATGTAATTTCGAAATTAATATATTAGTATTTTAGAAAATATATTTTGAAACTATTGTAGCATTTAAATCTCGATTTGAATTTATGGATTATTTAAATAGTTAAATATTTGAAATTTGATTTATCCCATTTGATTTTAAACTAAGAATTTAATTAGATTTGTATTTGGATTTGAATTTGATTGATTTTAGATTAAATTACGAATTATCTATTATGGGGAATTTGAATCCTAATTCTTATCCAATTGGGAATTCCTACATCCTATAAATAGGCAGGTACTCCTCCAATTTCTATCATTCGTCATTATTTCTCCACAAATTTCTCCAAAAATCTACGTGTATCGTGTCTGTGTCAACCCAATATCTTATTCCATTATTTATACACATACTTATTTTACGTGTCGACAACCCCGACACGATATATCAAATTCCAAATCCTAAACCTAGTTACTGCTCCGTCCTCCACCGTGTCCCGTCCAGCCACCCGTCCAGCCACCCGTCACCACCAACACAGCCGACCTCCAGCCGCAGCCCCTTCGGCTCCTCAGTGGACAACCAACAACACCCGTCGACTCCACGACCACCACCTCCACCATTCCCCATCACCCATCACCATTTCGTCACACCCGTCGTCGCCGTCACACCAACAGCCCGCCACACGACCAGCGCCACCGCACCAAAAATCCCCATCGCCACCGCCAGCCTACGTCTCCACTAACAAAACACAGCCGCTCCACCACCATCAGAACCACCATGAACACCGCCATCACCGTGGCAGAACCCACACCATCGTCGACCACTCCTCCTCGACACCCCCGTCGCAAACACAACCACCGCCACCACAAGAATTAAATTAAAACCCTAACCTAGAACTCACCTCCGACAGAGCCGATCCCCTCCGCCGGAGTCACGCCCGACCGCCGCTCTCAGCCGACGGCGTCCACTGAGGCGAGCCATCCCTCTCGTCGATCCGACGCCCGCCGCCGCACGCCCCACCGCCGTCCCTCCGTCGCGCCTTCAGACGAGCCGCTCCCCTCTCCTTCCACAAACCCCACCGCCGGCGACCCCCTTTCTCCGATCCCCCTTTTCCCCCTCCGCCGTAACCTCACGCAGCCGCCGGCGTCCTCCAACGCTCGTCAAGCTCACCCGCCTAACCACCGCTTCAAACCCTCTCCCGCGCCTCGCTGCAGCCGTTCATCCACGCCACCCGCCGAGCTCCCTTTCCTCCTCCGCTTCTCTCCACCTTCCTCGTCCTTCGCCCGCACACAGCTCCGCCACCGGCCGACTCCTCACCGATCTCTCTCTCCTCTCTTGCATTCTCTCTCTCTCTCTCTCTCTTTTCCCTTTTCAAGACAGCAGTATTGTTATTTTATTTTATTTTATTTGTGATTTTATTATTATCTTGTTATTATTATTATTATCATTATTATTATCTTAATCATCATTATTTTATTATCATTGTTAATAATATTATTATTATTATCAGTATCCTTATCATAATTATTAGGAAGATTATTATTATTATTATGGTTAATGTTTTTGTTATTATTTTAATTAATATGATGCATATTTTGGAATAGTAGTAGATTAATTATTATTGTATTTACTATCATTAGTGTTATCATGTTTTGATAATATATATCTATACATTTCCCAAATTATTTAGTAGCAAAATATATGATTTAGGGCTTGAGCCCTACACTGATTTTCAAATTGGGTTTTTGGCCAGCAATATTGATTAGTTTTATAACAAGTATATTGCTTTTGATTTATACATATTTTTATTTTATTTTCTAAAAAGCTTATTATTTATAATCTGAATACTATATTTCTTGACTTTAATTATAAGTATAAATTTTAAAAGGATTTACAAAATATATTTTATATGTCCCCAAAATTTTTAAATATTATGATTGGTAAAATCATAGTTTACAACCATTATAAATAATTTCTAAAAGTATTAAATATTTATTTATACCAATTATCTTCGATTATCAATCTTGTCCCTCGCTAGTCATATTCCAATCTTCTTACATACGAACTTTTCTATGTCCCCCAAACTAATTTGATCCTTCCGGATCCAATGGAACTGTCCGTGCCACCATCAGAGGTCACCTTGGGTAGTGGATTACCCGTCGCAGTTCGTGCCATTTGATCATTGCAGCACACCAGGCGTACTACCAGGCAAGACACCTTGCCATTTGCTGTTTATTTATTTTAGCTCATATTTCATGCATTATTATTTTCTTTATGCAAAAAAACTGTGATACATGACATAACCTGTTAGAACTTACTGTTCATTTATATTCTTGCGTATTATTTTTTTACACATTAAACCTAGATTTAAGGGACCACCTTGTGTGTTGCATTTATTGGCATTGACACGTTGTACCACGAAGTTGTGTGTCGTATGTAGAACACGAAAGTGCGTGATTGGCTGGCCACCAGTACGTACAAGCCGTACGATAGGAATAACCGCTAATAGAGATTGCATGCTAGTTTGACTTAGCAGTTATAGTGGTTTGTGTTGTAGATACAACATAGTAGGCATTGGGGGGGAGGACAATTCCTTAGCCTATGGGCTTCGATGCACTTTTCTCTTGTGACCCGGACTCTCCGCTGGAGATACGGGGTTGATGATCCATGATTACTGACGGCCACTGACGATTCTGCGGAACGTCATGCTCTTACTGATGGGGCCTCTGGTGCCCAAGGGGGGACTATGTTGATCCTATTCAGCCAGGGCCCATGCGTAGGAAGGATTGTTCTTAACTACATTTCACTTAGAATAATTAGGTACCTTTATCCGTTAGGTACGAGTACTTTGGTTTGAGTACTTGTATCTGACCGTGGCTTGGAACAATAACTTGTCGCGGATTAGTTTGTCACATCTTGTCCTTGTTTGGTTGTAAGTGTGACTTACTACTCCGATGAGAAGGTATTGAACCTTGTTGGGGTCCGGATGCCATATTGGATTCTTATCATGGAAAGATACGTCACCATGAATTAGTTTACCATCTCCTGTCCTTGTTTGGGGGGGATGGTACGTCGTTCAGTAGGTACGTATTGGACCATGTTATAAATTCAATTAACTTATTTATTTGAGCAATATTTATTCAGTTTATATGGCATGATATTATGTGTCTTGTTACGTCCCTCTGAGGACCTGGTTATCTCTCCAGGTGTGTGCTCTTGTCTTTCGCAGGTGTTCTAGCTTTAGCTGTGACCATTGCTATTTCTTCGAGGATGATTGCACTTGGATCATCTTCGCTTCGCTCGCCAAAATCTTTCTTTAGTTATGTATTTTTTTCATAGTTGGTAGTGGATTTGTCTCCGCCCAACTACATGTACCAATTGACAATTTCATAGTTGATTATATGAGATCTTCTATTCATTTATTTTGTGTGGATGAGATTAGTTGGTTCTACTGTATTTTATAGCTTAGTATCCATACGAGGCCCATGTACTCGTATGAATACAGCTGGCATGTCTACGTTCCTAGTCCTACGTATTTGGGACTGGAGCGTTACAGAGGTGCCGAGTCTAGCTTTAGATTGAAGTAGATTATGGCCCAGGTATCTATCGTCTACCTTCATAAACCCAAGTTGTAGGATGGCAGCCAGCCTTCATTGGTCATATGGTCGACCTCCTTGCTAAAGTGGATACTTGATTTGGAGAAATTGATTGTTGTCCGGACCACCCAACAAAGGTGTTCAGGATGTTGTGAACTTGAAGCAGCGCATCGGTTGTAGCCTTCCCAAATATCATAATGTCGTCTGCAAAAAGAAGATGGGAAATGGCCGGACAGTGTTGATTGATGCAAACACCCCGGAATAATCGGCTTGTTCATATGCCAAGAATAATTGGGAGAGCATTTCTGAATAGAGGATGAAAATATAGGGTGACAGCGGGCATCCTTGTCTAATGCCTCTTCCAGGTTTAATATAACCCTCCGGGGTTCCATTGATGAGTACGGATAGGGTGTAGGTGGTGATGCATACCATAATCAGGTTGTTTGCGTGCCCTTGAATACCCATGCAATAAAGGACACTTTTGATGAATGGCCAAGACAGGCGATCATAGGCTTTCGACATATCGATCTTCAGTGCGAAGGAGTTCTTCTTCCTGGGGAAAGCTTTCATGGCATGAATAATTTTTTGAGCGATGATGACGTTGTCCATAATTTGTCGACCGGGGACAAATGCATTCTGACAGGGGGAGATTTTGCATCTTTGGTCGAAGTCGTTCTGTTATGTTTGGATATAACTTTATAAGAGACGTTAGAAAGAGAGATCGGGCGATAGTCGCTTGGAGTGGCTGGGATATCCTTCTTCGGGATAAGGACAATATGTGTATGATTGAGCGAGGCCGGCATTTGCGCGTCAGTGAAGAACTGTTGTATGGTTGCACATAGGTCATTGCCTATCACGGCCATGCTCTTTGGAAGAAGAGAGCAGGGTAGCCGTCCGGACCAGGTGCCTTAAGTGGCCCATGCCTTTGATGGTCCGTTCAATCTCCTCCGTCGATGGAATCTCCCCAAGTCTCTCGTTCTCATCTTGCATTAGCGGAGCGTTAGAGGTGGGCAGATGGGGCTCTGAGCGATCAGTCTCTCCTTCACATAAGACGGATTTGAAATGATCGATGATCACGCTGGAGATTTTAGAGCGATCAGAAGTCCAGGAACGGTCTTCTAGTTGAATAGCTCGGATATCTTTCCTCCGTTTAGATATAAACTTTTATGATATTGTAAAATATTATTTCCAATGAGGCCTAATCTTCTAAATAGGAAACTAACTTCATACATATATGTGTCCGCTTGGCAAAAGAATTCTTAGGAAAAAGGTAAGGTTAAGATTTGACTTCTTAACAAAAAGGAAGAACGTGCAGACCAAGAAGATCCACAAATTTTGGTATTAAATTTTTTTTTTTTACTAACATGCAATATCAAATTAAATTATCTTGACAAAAAGAAACCTTACATATGAATATCAAATGAAATCATGGGATATTCTACATCAATTAACTTCTAATAAGGGTGGGAAAAAAAAAGTATAGTACACTTTATCCCTTCTCTTTGTCTTCCTCACATGTCAATACACAACAAACACATGGGACATAAAAAAAAAAAAAAAACTAATACGAGAATAACAAGGAAAAGATTAAGGAAAGAAAGAGAGTTGTTGAATAGAACTACGAGTACAAAGAAAAAAAAAAAGACAAATAGACGAGAAGAAAAGAATACAAGAGTAGCAATGAGTTCAACAACAAACAAAAGAAAGGAGAATAGGAGAGAATTGGGGTGAGCAAAATCCGGTTTTGGACCGAAAATCTAATCTAGCCCAACTGAAAGAAAGATTCAGTTCGGTTTCAAAAAAATTATTTCGATTTTAAAAAATACTAAAAAAAATTATTCGGTTTCGATTTTGGATTTTGATTTCGGTCTAAAATCGAAATCCGAATAAGACTTGAACAATTATATAAATATCCCCTTTTATACATATTTTATGATTAAAAATATGTATTTTGAAAACAACAATTTATGTATGTGTTTTGAAGCCCAACTTTGATAGTTTAATAACTAGTCTAACAATTTGTGTGCAATTTTAAAACTCAACAAATGTGTGTATAACAATTATAATTTTTAACATAATTTAACTAAGATTTTAACTTTGGGACCGACCCGTTACAAAATAGAAATTGTTTAATCGAACAAAACAGAATAAATTGGATGATTATTTGGTTCGATTTGAATTTTTAGAATTTTAATTTATTCGATTTTGACTATATCCATCCAGTTTAAACCGAATAAACCGATGCTCCCCCTACGACCTTTTGCACAAAATAAAATGGTCAAATATAATCTTCGTTTAATTTTATAGTGTCTTCTCACATTTTAATAAATAAATAACAGTGATACTCGTATTTCATATTTAATATTTTACAAAGATTCTATTTAGCAATTGTTCGATAGCAATGTGAGGTATTTTAAAGTAGATGTTACAAGCGGTTATGAAGAGTACGATTTTAGATAGTTTTAAGTAGTGATTTTTAAATCAATTTAATCCATACTTGATAATTCATTAACAAACGGTTTGAAAGTTTTTTAAAACAATCAAATTACTTATATCCATATAAACAAAACGTTTTCGAAAGAAAGATTATACCATTGTCCACCAAAGTAATAGCTTATATACTCATATAACTTGCAAGCATAAAATAATTTGGCAAATTGTTATTCATAAATTTTTGAAAGAAATTTTTTCACCACCACATCAAATGGACCGTAAAATTAAAAACTTACATTTTAGATGAAGTAGCCATTATATGTGACCTCAAGAGAAACAATAATAAGAAAGAGTATGGTAAGGTATTAGTAGTTGTAGTTATATTTTTTGATAATGATAGAAATAATAAAAAAATCTTGAAACACTCTGATTTAAATGTTTGTAAAAACATCCAAAATTATATTGCACTGACTTTAAAAAGTTTTTGAGCTGAACAAAACCAGTGACTCAAAAAAATTTATCAAACAAATTTTTTTTAACACTTTATTAAAGAGAGTCAAAAACCTTTCAAAATCGATAAAAAGATCATTGCCAAGCTGACACTAAGAAAATAACATACGAGAATCCCAACTTAGAAGAAAGTAAATTTATGGGAACTAATATAAAAACAATCATTTACTTGGATCTTTCAAAAATGACTTGACTATCGTTTACAAACTTGTGCAAGCCAAAGACCTTGAACATTTTTTTTCCATTCAACAAACTTTGGAATTCCTATTTTGTAATTCTTTAAAGAAGACTGGAGTCCAACAAAACTAATTTGTGCAATTGTCATTGAAATTAAGCTTGGCGTGGTAAATAAATAAATACTGAAGCTAAGAGCCACGCTTGGTTCACGGAATTGGAATATTATGGAAAAGAAAGTGGTTCCTTTTCTTTGTTTGGATGCCAAAAAAAAAAATGACGAAAAAAAAAAAATTGATTCCCCAGAAGAGGAAAATAGAGAAAAAAAAAAAAAAAAAAAAGGGGTTTGAAATGGTTCATTTTTTTGTTTGGATGCCCAAAAAATGAGGAAAAAAGAAATTTAATTCTCAAGAAGAGAAAAATAGAGCAAAAAAATGGAGTTTCTTTCACCAATCCAAGTATTCATTTTTCCTCTAGTATTCACTTTTCCTCTTAAATGTTTTGGGTTTTTTTTATAAATTTTTTTTTGATTGGAATTATATATATATATATATATATATATATTATATATATATAATTATATATATATGGAAATTGCTGAGAAACCCAATTTCGGGGTTGGTTTGTGTGAAAAATCCACCGCAGGATGGATTTTATGAAATGCCCAGAATTATATATTTCTACGTTAAATATTCTAAGATTCCATCTATATACTCTGTATTTACAAAATTGCCATCTTTATAATACCATAACTACCCTTCGCACAAACTCAGATTTGGATTGCGATTTTCGTCTTTCTTCACGAAAGATCTGAATTCCATTACTATCATCTTCAGCAGAGATCGCAAAGATCGTTCGTAGTTCACTGTGTTTCTTCAGTCGAACTCCGATCATCGCTCATCATCATCATCATCATCATTACCGTTGAAAGATTTGAAGCTTTCCGATGATTAGGTCAATTGTGGAGAGAAGATTCTTCTTCTTTTCCATAAGAGTTAGCATCATTTTGAAAGAAGAACGAAAACTCTTGAATTTTTGTTCCTGACAAATTTTTTTCCAAAAAAAAAGGTTTTAGGTTTCTGTCGACTGTTCTCCATCATTCTCCGTAATTTTAACACGGAGAATGACTATTCTTCGTGTTAAAATTACGGAGAATAACCATTCTCCGTGTTAAAATCATGAAGAATGACCATTTTTTGTGCTAAAACTACGGAGAATGGCCTTATCCATGTCAAAATGACGGAGAATGGGCATTCTCCGTGTTAAAATGACGGAGAATGGCTCCGTGATAAAATGACTGAGAATAGTCATTCTCCGTCATTTTAACACGAAAAATGGCCATTCTCCGTGTTAAAATGACGGAGAATAACCATTCTCCTTGTTAAATTGACGAAAAATGACTATTCTTGTCAATTTAACAAGGAGAATGACCATTCTCTTTGTTAAAATGATGGAGAATGGCCATTCTCCTTGTTAAATTGACGGAGTGGTCATTCTCCGTCATTTTAGCACGAAGAATGACTATTCTTTGTCAATTTAACAAGGAGAATGGTCATTCTCCATGACTTTAGCACGGAGAATGGTCATTCTCCTTGTTAAATTGACGGAGAATGGTTATTCTCCGTCATTCTAACACGGAGAATGGTTATTCTTTGTCAATTTAACAAGGAGAATGACCATTCTTCGTGGTTTTAGCACGGAGAATGGCCATTCTCCGTGATATTACCACGGAGAATGATCATTCTCCTGCATTTTATAGTGACGTGGAATTTTTTTTTAAATAGATAGAAAAAAGATCCCATCAAAGATTTGATAAATAAACTTACCATATATATATATATATATATATATATATATATTATATATATATATATATATATATATATATATATGGAAAACGTCATAGGCTCATACTCTTATATTAGCCATCTCACGTGGCTTCCATGTGGACCAATAAAATATAGTGACGTGGAAAAAAAAATTTAAATAGATAGAAATAAAAGATCCCATCAAAGATTTGATAAATAATAACTTACCATATGTTTGCCTAGGAACTTACAAATATGTTCTGTGAAACCCAGTTTTGATATGTAATTTATTATTATTTAATATTATTACTAATATTAATATATATTGTGGGTTCGAAAATTATTTTCAAAATAATAATTCAGTTTTGTTTGCCAGACCCGAGCCTGGACCAGTTCGAACCCAACTCCCCGAAACCCTATTGGAACCCATTTCTTTTATTTGAAATCCTGATTCCTTTATATATATATATATATATATATATATATATATATATATATATATATATATTAGATATATATATATATATATATATATATAACCTGTTGGCCTGGTCACCCACGACCAGGCTCTCTCCCTATCTCCGGCCCTCACTTCTCCCTTCACCACACATTTTTTTTCCCACACAGAAAGCACAACACTTTTTTCCCACTCCTTATTAATCCCCCACCAACTTTTCTCCCATAACCAACTCTCCCCACACTTTCTCTCCCCTCACGAGCAAGCAGCACACATATCCTCCCCTCCTATTCCTCACTTCTCATAACCCCTCTACATCCATCCACTCCCTCACAAACCCTCCTGAGAACAAACCCTCTCGGCCAACTACCCGAGCACCGAGCCCCTCTCGGCCATCCGCTCCAACCCACGCGCCTCCCGCGCCTCCCCTCCAGCCGATCCCGGCCCCTCTTCGGCGTTCGCCGCCGTTCGCCCAGCCCCGACCCCCTTTCCGGCCCGCTCCCCTCTCCCGAGCGCATCCCCGAGCCCAGCTTCGGAGTTCGCCGCCCAGCACGCGGCCCCACCCCTTTTGCTTTTCCGGCCGACCCTCTCGGGTTTCCTCCGGCGATCCCGACCCGTCGGCCTCGCAAACCCACGAGCCACCCGCTGCCCCTTGCTGCTCGGTCCCGAGACCCGAGCCGTGGTCTCCGACAGCACGTCCAGCGCTGTTCGCGTCCCTCGTGCGCCGTTTCCGTGCTTGGACGTCGACCCGGCATTCCCGAGTTTTACCGCGGCTCCTGTGCTCTGTTCCAGCAAGCCCGACCTGCTGTCCGAGGATATTTTTCTCCTTTAATTTGCATCTGAGAGCTCTAGCCGAGCAACCCAAGGTATAACTCCTCTGTCCCGTCCCATTTCGTTTGTCTATGATAATATTGGTCCCCGATTCCCTCCCGAAAATTCGGTTTTAGCGACGTCGTAACTTCGAATTTTCGGAAATGTTCTGTAATATTCGGCGTTATTTCGGACTTTTCCGAAATATATTTTCTGGATTTTAGGCGTTGTGATTTCCGAATTCATTTCGGGAATTCCCGAAACTATATACGGGTTTCGATTGAGATTCGAGAATTATTTTGTGAATTTAATTGTAATGTAAAATGGTTTGGAATTGAATTCTGGGTGATCCCTGGTTTGGGACTTTTTATAAATGGTGATTATGGCACACTTTTCCAGTTTTGGGTTGACCGAAAATAGAGAAGTGCTGCCGGATTTTTCTATAAAATTTAATTATATAATTTTAAAATGGTTTTTCGGAAAAGAATATTATTTGGATTTCTGGGCGACGACCGTGTTGGTTAATGGACCCTGGCTAAGTGCAAACGAAACCGTTTTCGTCCGGACGTTGAGGCATTAGCCTATATGACGATTGGACCAATATTTGAGACTCACTACTAATTTATTTTAATTATTAGATTTAATTATAATTAAATTGTAGGAGAGATTTCAGGACTAACCCAGGTCTACTTCTATTTAAATTAAATAATTTGTAAGGGCATAAGCCCAACTTTTCTATTTTCTTTCTCTGTGGCCTGTAATTATTGTAGCGTAGTTTTCTTTCATTTTTCTGGTTTTGCTGGTTTTTTAGCGTAGACGCGTAAAACTAAAATAAATATTATTTTGATATAGAAAAATTAATGAGGTTTTTCTCACATTAAAATTTACAAGTTTGTAATATTTAAAACAACGATCACGTTTTCTCATTAAACAAGAAATTTAGTTTTATATGTATAATTACGAAAATAAAGGTTTTAACTAATTAAATTAGTAACTACGGGTTTTTCCAAAATACAAAGTTAAATTAATCTTTCCCTCGTAATTAATAACAACGCACCCGATAATCGAGATTTGTTGTGATAGCGTAATCCAAGATTAAAATTGATTATGACAAAACTTAGAGATTGCAACTAGCATAGTTAGCATGGTAACTCTGGAATCTGAGTCAAACTTCTCGAATGTAGGATTTCGAGGACGAGGCTAGTTTCAATCCCGAAGTCTTAACCCTTCAAGTCCAGTCCAATTTGAGACAAGTACATTTTGTGTTAGTTTACAATTATTTAATAATCGTTTTATTGCAAGTTTAAACCATGATGCACACGGAACTCTCTTGAGAGCACTGACTGTAACTACTGTAGCTACTGTAACTGTTTAGGGACTGGGAGAGTAGTGTAATGAGTATGACCACATCCAAAGTAATAATTTAGAACTGTATTAGCTTACCCCTCATACACACGAGGATAAGCCATATCATTCACTGTACAACCCAAGCCGGTCATATTCATTGCCTATTCACATCAATATTTTAACTGCTGGAGAACTGTTTATTTTCAAATTGTTTAAAAGTGCATGATTCTATTATTATTTCAATTGTTAGATTATCATGAATTGTACTTTGCTCCTCCTGACTGGAGATAACATTTTTAGGAGATTTTGAGGATGCTGAGCTGTTATACAACAGCTATTATGACCCAGTTCTGTACCCCGTGGTGTTGCCAGAGTCCCCATTGGAGGACGCAGCGACCTGAGGCCGATGAGCCGACGCTTATCTAGATTTTCCTGTTCCCATTTTGTTGTTTTTAAAAAAAAAATTGTTATTTGAATTCAGTATTTAATTCAGTTCTTCTACTTCCAGTTGTATTTATTCAAATGTTTAAAAAATTTTAATTTTTCGAATTGAGTTGTGAAATATAGATGTTGTTGTGGTTACCTGCTAATGGAACAGCTTACTGCCGCCGTCTCAACAACGGTGCGGGCTGGGCATGATCCGGTTCGACCCAATATTTGGGATCGGGTCGTGACATTTTTAGTGGTGGCCTATACAGGGTCAAGAACAACAACTGAGAAAAATATACCTAGAAACAATTAAACACTAGAACATTGATTGTCACAACATAGGTCCGAATATATACATAAATATTTTGTTGATTATAGAACTGGTAGGATACCTTGCTTATGTTTGCATCTTAAACCTTCCAGAATGGCCATTGACAAGACAATCCTGCTGGCGATGAGGTGTCATCTCCGGATCATACTCCTCCTAACCAAGTCCAGGGTTATTCCCTCGTAGCTGATTGACGTCCCTATAATGCATCCAGTAAAGTTTTCACTACACTGGCGATTCCTACTCTTCTCAAACTGAGTTACTTTCCTTGGTGAAGTACCATTCTGTTGCTCCACCAGTACCAGAAACATCTCCCAAATGGTTGTCCTATTTCAAAAAATCCTGGAGTTCCAGAAGGCTCAAGCTGAAGCCCAGCAGGAACAGATGAATATCACGAGAGAAGTCATGAAGAACGTCAATGATGTAGCTTAGCTATCTTAAACCAAGTGGAGCGGAACCTCGTCCTAGGAGGGATACCCCTGAATCTAGAAGATTTGAGCCCTATCCGGCAGTCATATCGTAAGAACCTATTGGTTTGTGACTATGTAAAGGGCTTGGTCACCAAGCCAATATTTGTCGCAAGAGATTGGGAAAATGTTTGGCATGTGGATCTGCTGAACATCGGGTAAAGGACTGCCCCTTATCTTTCCATCAAACCAGAGACATATCCCAGCAAACACCTGTTAGGCCACACCTAGGGACTCCTTCCTATCCAGCAGACTTGCCTCCTAAAATAAGGCATGATGCAGATCGAGGTTCATAGAGTGAAGCAGTTGGAGACTGCTCATGCAAGAGCCAGAACCATGAAGAATAAGTACCTAGGACTGCTGAATAGCATTATCTATTGTATAAGAGGTTGTAACAGGATGTCCTTAGATCAATCATGAGAGTTTTTGCTGTAATTCTCCACATGAATAAAATTCTTAGTTACACCTTTATGGTAGAGTTTCCTGATAGTCTTCCCGGATTACCCCAGATCGAGACATAGAGTTCACCATTGACCTAGTCCCCGGCTCTCCCCCTATTTCTAAGGGATGCTACAGAGTCAACCGAAGGAGGCCAAGGAGATGAAGGACCTGATCAATGAACTGAAGGCTCTGGGATTTATTCGAGACGGAGCTTCACCCTGGGGAGCATTTGTCTTGTTTGTGCCCAAGAAGGACGAAACAGTACGGATGTGCATCGACTACCGGGCACTGAACAATATCACCATCAAGAAAAAGTACCATCTGCCCCGGATCGATGACCTATTTGATCAATTGAGCAGAGCCAAGGTATTTTGAAGATTGATCTTAGATCTGCTACCATCAGATCAGGGTCAGGAAGGAAGATATTCCCAAGACGGCATTCAACACCAAGTATGGGCAGTTTGAATTCTTGGTCCTGTGTTTGGACTGACGAATGCTCCTGCGGTGTTCATGAACCTTATGAACAAGGTTTTCCATGAATACCTAGATCAAATTGTCGTTGTTCATTGATGACATTCTGCCTATTCAAAGACGGAAGAGGAGCACGAAGAGCACCTCAGAAAAGTTCTGGAAACTTTGAGGAAGGAGAAGCTGTATGGTAAGCTTTCCAAATGTGAATTCTTTCTAGACAAGGTGAATTTCTTGGTCATGTTGTCACAGAAGAAGAAATTTCGGTAGATCCGAGAAGATAGCCGCTGTTGAGAAGTGGTCTACCCCAAGCTCAGTTGCTGAAATCAGGAGTTTCTTGGGCTTGGCTGGCTACTACCGGAAGTTCGTGAAGGATTTTGCCAGAATTGCTGAGCCGATGACGAAGCTCACTCGGAAGAATGAAGAGTTCATCTGGACGAAAGATTGCCAGGCATCATTGAGGAGCTGATGAAGAGACTTACCACTGCACCAATCCTTGCGCTACCCGCAGGAACTGGTGGTTTCTCAATCTACAGTGATGCCTCAGGTAAAGATTGGGTTGCGTTCTTCAACAACATGAAAAAGTGATTGCTTATGCATCTAGGCAATTACGGACTCATGAGAAGAACTATCCCACACATGATCTGGAGCTTGCGGCAGTCATCTTGCTTTGAGCTATGGAAGCATTATCTATATGGAGAGAGAGTGGAAATATATACAGACCACAAAAGTCTGAAGTATGTTTTCACTCAGAAGGAGCTGAACATGAGGCAAAGAAGATGGCTGGAGCTGATGAAGGATTTTGACATCGATCTACAGTACCACCCGGGTAAGGCTAATGTGGTCGCAGATGCACTTAGACGATACCCTATGACGATGTTTTTGACCAAGGAGCGGCACCTGCTAAAGGACATCGAGAAGCTTGGACTGGAGATTATATGCCTGGAAGGAAGGAGCTGGATGCTGATTCATTGTTGATGAAGTTGCAAGTGAGCTCGAGTATGATGGACAAAATCAAGGAGACGCAGTTTCAAGACGAGACACCTTACAAACTTAGAGATCAAGTGTTGGCAGGAACACTTGAGGTTTTTTCAATCGCCAGCGATGGAGCACTGAAGAATGGTATGGGGCTCTGCGTAGCATCTGGCGAACAGAAGAACGAGCTGATGAAGGAAGACACCAGTCACAATATTGAATACATCCTAGAGCTAACAAGATGTATCGGGATATGCGTACCATTGTTTGGGGTTTGGAATGAAGAAAGACGTGGCCAGGTATGTTGCTAGATGTTTAATTTGTCAACAAGTGAAGGCTAACAGACAGGACCCGCAGGACTTCTACAGCCACTGGACATTTCGGAGTGGAAGTGGGAGCACATCACAATGGACTTCGTGTCAGGACTGCCTCGTTCCCAAGGAGGAAAGGACGCCATTTGGGTTATAGTGGACCGACAGACCAAGTCAGCTCACTTTATCCCCTTCAAAGTTGGTTATCCACCGAGAAGTTTGGCGGTACTATACATGCGACATATCTACCGGATTCATGGAGTACCGGTAAGCATTGTATCTGACCGAGACACTCGTTTTACCTCTCACTCTTGGAAAAGTTTGCATGACAACTTGGGGACACAATTGAAGTTCAGCACTGCCTATCACTCCCAGACAGATGGACAATCAGAGAGGACAATCCAGACGCCTGAAGACATGTCGAGATTTTGTGTCTTAGAGTTTGGAGGGTCTTGGGAAGATTATTTGCCTTGGTAGAGTTCTCTTACAATAATAGCTACCAAGCCAGCATTGATATGATCCCATTTGAAGCTCTCTATGGGCGTCGTTGTCGTACACCACTTGCATGGGACGACGTAGGAGGAAGAGTACTGCTGGGTCCAGAGATGGTGACTGACGCAGTAGTAGAGAAGGAATGTAAGCTCAGGATTGCCCAAGACAGACAGAAGCATTGGATTGATAGTAGTCGTCGACCAGTGGAGTTTGAAGAAGGAGATAGCGTTTCTGTGAAGTTTTCTCCTACCAGAGGAACGATCAGTTTTGACGGAGCTGGGAAATTGAGGCCAGGTACATCAGGCCATTTGAAGTTTTACGACGAGTTGGAAAAGTAGCGTACCGGTTAGCTCTGCCAGCTAATCTTGAGAGTGTGCACAACGTCTTCTACGTATCACAGCTCAGACGCTACATTCCGGATCGAGTCATTTTGGATAATTCAGAGCTGAAGATTGGACTCAACCTCTCAGTGCCAGAGAAACCAGTAGCAAGCGTAGTCAGAGGTGAGAGAAGATCTGAAAATTGAGCCATCACATAACTCCTATTTCTTATCTTTTCGTTCTAAACTTGACTGATGCTGCTAAGTTAGCCTAGTTTTGTAAGCTATTTCTTTATCAAGCTTGATCATGACAGTATTTTATTGGGTGCACCCACTAATATTGTCTAAACAGGACCGGTACATGATGGTCTGATCAACCTCGTGTACATTGGTTCGCTTTTGTATTTTTCTGCATGGATGATATCATAAATGAAACTTGTCCCTAAACCGTCTCATCCACGACTGCCTTAGAAATTCTTATTGTTGGACCTGAGTTACGGGCGTAGTACCCGTACCTGTTTGATTTGAGTTTACTCCTAACCTGCCTTTAATTTCGAGGACGAAATTTTCTAAGGAGGGAAGATTGTGAAATCCAGTTTTGATATGTTATTTATGATTATTTAATTATTACTAAATTAATATATTGTGGGTTTGAAAATTATTTTAAAAATAATAATTCGGTTTTTGTTGCCTGACCCGAGCCTGGACCAGTTCGAACCCAACTCCCCGAAACCCTATTGGAACCCATTTCTTTTTATTTGAAATCCTGATTCCTTTTAAAATATATATATTAACCTGTTGGCCTGGTCACCCACGACCAGGCTCTCTCCCCAATTCTCCTGCCCTCATTTCTCTTCACCACACGTTATTTTTTTTCCCACACAGAGAGCACAGCACTTTTTCCCCCACTCCTTATTAATTCCCCCACCAACTCTTCCCATAACCAACTCCCCACACTTTCTCCCCCTCACGAGCAAGCAGCAAATATCCTTCCCTCCCATTCCTCACTTCTCAAACCCTCTCCATCCATCCTCTCCCTCACAAACCCTCCTGAGAACAAACCCTCTCGGCCAAACCCGAGCACCGAGCCCCTCTCGGCCATCCGCGCCAACCCGCGCGCCTCCCCGCGCCTCCCTCCAGCCGATCCCGGCCCCTCTTCGGCGTTCGCCGCCGTTCGCCCAGCCCTGACGCTTTCCGGCCCGCTCCCCTCTCCCGAGCGCATCCCCGAGCCCAGCTTCGGAGTTCGCCGCTGCCAGCACGCGGCCCCACCCTTTTGCTTTTCCGGTCGACCCCTTCGGGTTTCCTCCGACGATCCCGACCCGCGGCCTCGCCAACCCACGAGCCACCCGCTGCCCATTGCTGCTCGGTCCCGAGAACCGAGCCGTGGTCTCCGACAGCGCGTCCAGCGCTGTTCGCGTCCTCGTGCACCATTTTCGTGCTTGGACGTCGACCCGGCATTTCCGAGTTTTACCGCGGCTCCTGTGCTCTGTTCCAGCAAGCCCGACCTGCTGTCCGGAGATATTTTTCTCCTTTAATTTGCATCTGAGAGCTCTAGCCGAGCAACCCAAGGTATAATCCTCTGTCCGATTTCGTTGTCTATGATGAGATTGGTCCCCGATTCTCTCCCGGGAATTCGGTTTTTAGCGACGTCGTAACTTCAGATTTTCGAAAATGTTCTGTAATATTCGAGTTTATTTCAGACTTTTCGAATATATTTTCTGGATTTTAGGCGTTGTGATTTCTGAATTCATTTCGGAAATTTCGAAACTATATTACGGGTTTCCGATTGAGATTCGAGAATTATTTGTTTTAATTGTAATGTAAAATGGTTTGGAATTGAATTCTGGGTGATCCCTGGTTTGGGACTTTTTATAAATGGTGATTATGGCACACTTTTCCAGTTTTTGGGTTGACCGAAAATAGAGGAAGTGCGCCGAATTTTTCTAAAATTTAATTATATAATTTTAAAATGGTTTTTCGGAAAAGAATATATGTGGATTTTTGGGCGACGACCGTGTTGGTCAATGGGCCCTAGCTAAGTGCAAACGAAACTGGTTTCGCCCGGACGTTGAGGCATTAGCCTATATGACGATTGGACCAATATCTGAGACATACTAATTTATTTTAATTATTAGATTTAATTATAATTAAATTGTAGGAGAGATTTCAGGACTAACCAGGTCTACTTCTTATTTAAATTAAATAATTTGTAAGGGCATAAGCCCAACTTTTCTATTTTCTTTCTTGTGTGTAATTATGTAGCGTAGTTTTTCTTTCATTTTCTGGTTTTGCTAGTTTTTTAGCGTAGACGCGTAAAACTAAAATGAATATTATTTTGATATAGAAAAATTAATAAGGTTTTTCTCACATTAAAATTTACAAGTTTGTAATATTTAAAACAACGATCACGTTTTTCTCATTAAACAAAAAATTTAGTTTTATATGTATAATTACGAAAATACAAGGTTTTAACCAATTAAATTAGTAACTACGGATTTTTCCAAAATACAAAGTTAAATTGATCTTTCCCTCGTAATAATAACAACGCACCCGATAATCGAGATTTGTGTGATAGCGTAATCCAAGATTAAATTGATTAGGACAAAACTTAGAGATTGCAACTAGCCTAGTTAGCATGGTAACTCTGGAATCTGAGTCAAACTTCTCGAATGTAGGATTTCGAGGACGAGGCTTTCAATTCCGAAGTCTCAACCCTTCAAGTCCAGTCCAATTTGAGACAAGTACATTTTGTGTTAGTTTACATTATTTAATAATCGTTTATTGCAAGTTTAAACCACGATGCAACACAGAACTCTCTCGAGAGCACTGACTGTAACTACTGTAACTGTTTGGGGACTGGGGGAGTAGTGTAATGAGTATGACCACATCCAAAGTAATAATTTAGAACTATATTAGCTTACCCCTCATACACACGGGGATAAGCCATATCATTCACTGTACAACCCAAGCCGGTATATCATTGCCTATTCACATCACAATATTTTAACTGCTGGAGAATGTTATTTTCAAATTGTTTAAAAGTGCATGATTATATTATTTCAATTGTTAGATTATCATGAATTGTACTTTGCTCCCTCCTGACTGGAGATAACATTTTTAGGGGATTTGAGGATGCTGAGCTGTTATACAACAGCTTATGACCCAGTTCTGTACCCCGTGGTGTTGCCAGAGTCTCCATTGGGGACGCAGGACTGAGGCCGATGAGCCGAACGCTTAACTAGATTTTTCTGTTTTCTGTTTTGTTGTTTTTTAAAAAAAAAAATTCTGTTATTTGAATTCAGTAGTTTAATTCAGTTCTTCTACTTCCAGTTGTATTTATTCAAATGTTTAATAAAGTTTTAATTTTTCGAATATTGAGTTGTGACAAATATAGATGTTGTTGTGGTACCTGCTAATGGAACAGCTTACTGCCGCCGTCTCAACACGGTGCGGGCTGGGCATGATCCGGTTCGACCCAATTATTGGGGATCGGGTCGTGACATGTTCGCTTAGAATTTAAATAAATAGAAATAAAAGATTCCCTATTGTTAATATTAATATTAAATTAATGTTAATTTGAATGTAATATTAATGTTAATATTAATGCTAATATTATTGTTAATATTAATTTTAATGTTAATGTTAACGTTAATGTTAATATCAATATTAATATTAATATTAATAATAATATTAATGTTAATATTAATTTTAATGTTAATATCAATGTTAATATTATGTTAATATTAATTTAATGTTAATATTAATGTTAAAAATAATTTTAATTTCAATTTTAACATTAATTTTAATGTAATTTTAATTTTAATTTGGAGGGACAAATAGCATTTATTTCTATTTAAATTCCTAGGCAAACATAATTGATAAGTTCCAAAGATTGGTAAGTTATTATTTATAATCTTTTATGAGATCTTTTATTTCTATCTATTTAAATTATTTTTCAAGTCACTATATTTTTATTGGTCCACATGGAAGCCACGTGAGGGCTTTATATATAATATAATATATATATATATATATATATATATCTATATATATATATATATATTATAACAAATGACCTCTAGCCTATATATAACAAATGACATCTCTCTTAACCACTAGCTAGAGGTCATTTGTTATATTATATATAACAAATGACCTCTAGCTAGTGGTTAAGAGAGATGTCATTTGTATATATAGGCTAGAGGTCATTTATTATAATATATATATATATATATATATATATATATATATATATATATATATATATATTCTTTTTTTTTAAACCAAGGCCCGTGGACAATGCCACCCAGCCGTCCCGTGTGAGAGTGGGAGCTCGAACCCGCGCCCTCGCCCTCGAATGCCAACGGTCTTACCAGTGCGCCATCGCGCCACTGGCATATATATATATATATATATATATATATATATAAACAGCACGATGGTTCAGTAAATTTTGTGTCCCCCGTACACGATTTTAGTCGGTCGTCATATTATTTCGAACTTTCGTGCAAATCTTGTCCGTACTGACTTTGTCATCATCGTCCCACACGTATATCCCGTGCACTCGCGTACTCAGAGCTCCACGAGACGAACATGACGTCTTTTGACGTCGCAACTCAACGTCTCGTTTCGTCCACAACGTCAAGACGTCTCCGAAGTTTTTATGCCGCTATCAAAAAATTAATTTTCTTTCCTTCCCTTTCCTTGAACCATAAGAGGCCCTAGTTTGTCAAGGTGGGCCACTAATTTGCCATAGGCTCCCAAAGTCTTCGTCGTAATAGTCGTGTCGCCTTCTGCAAGTCCAATAAAAAGAGTTTTACACACAAAGGCACTCCTAAGAATCGGATTCTTGTTTTTGTCGGTTCGGTACTGGCGTTTTACGGGTCAACTCACGACAAAGACGGGTTAACGGGTTTAACCTGACGACCTTGGTGGATCCCGTTTTAGCCGCAACCATTTTTCAAACATTTTTCGTTTGTAGTAAGATATCTTTTGTTGCTCTTAGATCTCGTTTGGTGCGTAAAATTCGTGATCTTGGAAACCGAAAGTTTTTTTTTCCCTTATTCAATGATGAGAATGGAAAAGAAGAGAGAAAAAAAAAATTCTAAAGAAGAGAAAACATAGAAAGAAAAATGGTCTTCTATCCATCAAGGATTCACTTTTGCACTCTAAGGCTCGTTTGGTTCCGGATGGGAATTGATTCCCTTGTACTTTTTATGGAAATGAGAAACTAAATTCCTGTCACTTTCCTTTCGTTGTTTAGTAAAACAAGAAAACCACCTAGGAAAGACCATTAGATTTTATTTCCAGTGTTTGGTTGGTGCA
>JANAVB010014093.1:0-23126 GCA_029216955.1 Iris pallida
ATATATATATATATATATATATATATATATATATATATATATATATATATATGAGGAGGGATCCGTATTTTCTCATTTTTTTGCATTTCCAAGCATCTCCATGTTAACAACCGTTGGATGTGCTTTAAGTCATCTAATTTTAACCGTTGGTAAATCAATGGTTAAGATTAGATGACTTAAAGTACCATCCAACGGTGTGAGTAGAGGATGCTTGGGGATGCAAAAAAATACAAAAATACCTATCCTTCCTTTCTATATATATAATATAAGTCTTTTCCTTTCAAGGGGTAATATATAATGGTTGACATAATCCAATACAGAACAACATATTAATAGAAAAAAGAACAACGCCCTGTCTTTGTTTAAAACAACAATATCCTAATTAAGCAACTGCCCACTTTCGGCAAAGAAAATCCAAATGGCAAATTTTAGGCACCCGATATAAAAAGGACTGGAAGCTTCTTCAATTGCATGAGAATCTCAAAGTGTGATCCGCGCAAGCAAGACAATAAATATTTCCTCCTTTTTTGGGTTCTAATTTAATATTATTTTTTGTTTGTAAAGAAAGTGACCAGAACGGAAAGAAGAAGAAAAGAAAAAAAAATTGTAGGTGTGATCTTGAGCAAAATCTTCTTGTGTTTTCGGTTTTGTTTAGACTTGGGATCGTATCAACAAGCAAATATTATAAGAGTGCGTGAAAATGTAGTTTTAAGTACTCAAAGTGAATCATGCACGTATGCAAAGACAAAATTCATTTTGTATTATTCAGATTAGAGTATATACAAAAACTTAAAGGAGTTTGGATTATTTGATCAGTACATTTGATTCTAGTTCTAATTAGAAAACTTAACAAATGTTAAGAGACAACTATTCATTACATAATTTCATTTCCATCTTTAGAATATTACCATTGTATTTTTTTTCTTTAGAATATTACCGTTGTACATTCTATATTTGGTTTCTTTATAATCTCTATAAATTGAGATTTTTCTCCAATGAATAAAGACACAGAAAATTGTTCCATTTCTCTATTGCTAACATGGTATCAAAGCTTGGCTCTAACTGATCTGTCGACGTCTTCGCTGCGAGGCCTCTCCTCCCTCCTCCGATCTACGGTCGGCTGGACCATCCCTGTCGCCGCCAGATTTCCTCCTTCTAGTCTCAGATCAACCACCGGTGAAACAAGAAATGACATCTGAACACGTGCTAACCCAATCTATTTCTGTTAAACTCGAGGGTAGTAATTATATTTATTGGTCATTTCTTATGAGAAGTTTTTTAAAAGGAAGAGGTCTATGAAAATATATTAATGGTGATGAACTATGTCCTACGGCAAAAGATGCTAAGTTCGTTGATTGGAAAATCAACAACAACAAAATTCTTACATGGATTGCGAATTCCGTTGCACCTTCAATTAGTATGCAACTTGCTAGATTTGAAAATGCAAAAGATACTTGAGATTTTTTAGCACATAGGTATCTTCATACCAATTTTGCTCAAAAATATAAGTTGGAACATGATATACGTTCTTTAAAACAACAAAAGCAGCAATCTGTCGCGGATTTTTATTCTGAAATGTCTATTATTTGGGATCAATTGGCCCTTGTGGAACCCAAATGGACATCTGATGTTGCTATTTGGTTAAAATTTAGTGAAGAAACAAGATTAGTTCAGTTCTTGATGGCTCTTCGTGATGAATTTGAAACTAGTAGAGCATCTATTCTTCATCGAACACCAGTTCCTACGGTAGATGCTGCATTATCTGAATTAATCTCCGAGGAGACTCGTAAAAGTCTTATGCCACATATAGACCCTTCAGCCTTTGTTGCCTCAGCTCGGCCTATAGCTAATTTTCGGAAGGTGAATTCCACATATCCTCCTCGTGACTTATCCAATGTTCAATGTAATTACTATAAAGAATTCGGACACATGGTCAAGAATTGCACTTCTCCGTCATCAAGAAACATGCGAGACAGAAAGAAAGTCACCACATCCGGTACACTTACAGCAGCTTCTGCAACATTGCCATCCTCCACCCCAAGTACTCTGACCACTGCAGATATTCAAGATATGATCAAACAGGCTCTTTCTAACCAATCTATTGCTGCCTCTGCATTTTCAGGTACTTACTCCACTAGCTGGTTTCTTGACTCTGGTGCGTCGAACCATATGACTTTTAACTCAAAATGTTTTGAAAATTTAACTCCTATTTCTTCATCTCCTACGTACTATTTATACTGCTGATGGTTCTATTGTTACAGGAAGTCATATCGGTTCTGTTAAAACATCTAATGACCTGATTGTTTCAGATGTTTTGCTTGTGCCTAAACTGTCAATGAGATCTTCTATCCGTCGGACAATTATGTGATCAATGATTTAATATTAACTTTTCTTCATTTGGTTGTGCCATTCAAGATCGCTCGACAGGGAAGCAAGTTGGGACATGCCATAGAGTTGGTGGGCTTTTTGTTGTAGACAAACTTAATATCCCACCTACAATTGGTACCTCAATTGTTGCTCCAACAACTTTTTCATCTACTTTATCTTCTTTTATGTTTTGGCATTCTAAATTAGGCCATGTTTCTTTTTCTCGACTTTGATATATGATGAATAAAGGATTGTTGGGCTATGTCCATCTAGATAAAAACCTTATTGTGATGCTTGTAAACTAGCGAAACAACCTGCACTTCCTTTTAATAATAGCATAACCCCTTCTGCATCATCTTTTGATATTGTGCATTCTGATGTTTGGGACAAATTAAGCTCCAATTAAATCTATGGGAGGTGCTCTATATTATGTAATTTTTGTTGATGACTATACTCCCTATACATGGATGTACTTATTACATTCTCGTTTTGATTTTTTTAAAGTATATCTTGAGTTCTGCACAATTGTCAAAACACAATTTTTCAAAAACCATTAAAATTTTTAGATCAGACTCTGGTGGAGAATATATATCCAAACCGTTCCTTGATTTTTTTAAAAACTCAAGGTACTCTTCCCTAATTATCCTGTACTTGAACACCTGAATAAAATGGTGTTGCAGAACGCAAACACCGTCATATTGTGGAAACGGCGAGAACTTTACTTCTCTCATCCTCCGTTCCTTGCATCTTCTGGGGAGAATCCGTTCACACTTCAACTTATATCATAAATCGCATCCCT
The DNA here is from genome assembly GCA_029216955.1 of Iris pallida. Lineage (NCBI taxonomy): Eukaryota > Viridiplantae > Streptophyta > Magnoliopsida > Asparagales > Iridaceae > Iris > Iris pallida. The sequence continues at coordinate 3,167 of JANAVB010014093.1, forward strand.
TCATTGGTCACTGGCGGGATTTCTCCCTTTGAACAACTTTATCAAACTCCTCCTGATTACTCTGAACTTCGTGTCTTTGGTTCAACATGTTTTATCCTTCTTTCCAAAAGAGAACGAGATAAACTCAGCAGTAAAACATCCATGTGTGTCTTCTTAGGTTATGGTATGCAGCAAAAAGGCTATCGTTGTTATGATCCCTCTTCTCGGAAACTTTATATCTCTTGGCATGTTACCTTTTGGAAAAAGATACCCTTCTACTCACTCCCAAAAAATCGGATAGAGGTCTCTGATTCTTTTCAATTTTCTGACCCTTTTATTGAATCATCATTTGATGATTCTGAGCAAGTAATATCACCACAAGTAGAACTTGTAACACCACCACCTTCTGATCCTCCTGCACATGTTTCCAATATGACATTTCTCGAAAATAATCCCACCCTTGGTGAACCAAATACCCCAGAAACTCATCCAGAGCCGCAAATCTTAAACCGGCCTATTCGTGATAAACACCAACCTGCTCATTTCAAGGATTATCATTGTTACATATCTGCTCTTTTATCCCTTCATGAACCAGCAACTTACCGTGAAGCCTTTTCTGACCCTCTTTTGCAACAAGCCATGAAAGAAGAACAAACTTCTCTACAAGATACTAACACATGGGATCTTCCTCATGGTAAATCTCTTGTACGGTATAAATGGATTTACAAAATAAAAACAAAATCTGATGGTTCTGTTGATCGATACAAGGCCCGTTTTGTTGCAAAAGGTTTTACCCAAGAATACGGTATTGATTATGAGGAAACGTTTGTCCCAGTTGCTCGTATGACTACTATAAGAACTTTGATTGCAGTTGTTTCTGTTCGTCAATGGAAACTACATCAAATGGATGTTAAAAATGCCTTTCTCCACGGAGATCTTCAAGAGGAAGTTTATATGAAACCACCCATGGTCTCTCACACTCTCCTCGTCAGGTTTGTAAACTTCGTCGAGCTCTATACGGTCTTAAGCAAGCTCCTCGAGCTTGGTTTGAAAAGTTCTGTACTGCAATTACTGATTATGGGTTCACCCAGAGTACACACGATTCTGCTATGTTCTTTCGCTCGTCTAACAAAGGTATTATTATTCTTGTCATATACATAGATGATATGTCATTACTGGTAATAATGTACAAGGCATTGATGCTTTAAAGTTATACTTAAGCACCTGTTTTGAGATGAAAGATCTCGGTACTCTTAGTTACTTTCTTGGAATAGAGGTTGATCACACTTCTAGTGGTTATTTTCTTTCCCAAGTAAAGTATGCATCTGAAATACTTCTTCGAGCAGGTTTAATTGATACTAAGACTACATATACTCCTCTTGAATTGAATGTCAAACTTCATGCATCTGACGGCACCTTACTCTCTGATCCTACTATGTACTGACAGATTATAGGCAGTCTTAATTATCTTACTATAACTAGACCTGATATTAGTCATGCGGTTCATATTGTAAGTCAATTCATGTCTTCACCTCGCTCGGTTCATTATGTATCTGTTTTTCGAATCTTGCGCTACTTGAAGGGAACTTTATATCAAGGACTATATTTGTCTTCTATATATGTAATACCCCACTCCGTACGGCACATTACGCTGAGACGTTGACTCAATGAGTCGCGTTGACCGAATGAAATGTATCGATGCAAATCGATACGAGAGTTACGTTGTCCCGAGCAACGCATCAAAACTAAGTCGATACAAAGAGTTGCCTTGTCCCAAAAAAATGCATCGAGTTGAATCGATGTGAAGCGCCGCATTGCCCCGAAGGATAAGTACGTTGGGACGGCTCGAAGATTCTAAGAAATCGAATCGACCAAGGCGCAAGTCCGAATCGATACAAGTATTGATTTTAGTTGGTTTTATGTGCAGGCTATACGTTTACGCTGAAATATTAGAGGTCGATCTTTTGCCTTATTCAGTAAGGGGTCCGCAAAACCAAATTACCGCCTCGCAACAGGCTGGGACTTGGGCACTGTAAGCCAAATCGGACGTATAATTCAATGAAGCACGAAGTGCTCGAATGGCTAAGTCAGGAGAGTTGGCCGTGCAACGAAGTTAAGAAATCGAGCCGCATCGCCTCGGCGAAACAATAAGACGTATCGACTCAAGGTGGAAGGATTGACTCTTCTTTTTTACTCCTTCATATCTAAGTCAAAACGTATCATTGTATGCTAAAGTTAACCTATCGACGCCACGGACGCGGTCCGATCGGAATATAAATCGTAGTGTATATAGAATACTATTTAGAACAATTGGAATGAAACGTGCATCAAATGCACGAGTCGCTATGGAACATTGGATATCGCAAAGGCGAGCGCCTCGGTGTGCAAGCCGCAAGAACATGGGATAACTATATTCGGCAAGTGCCTTAGTGCACGAACCATTCCATGCTTTTGTGTCACGCCCCGATCCGTCGAATCTATAGTCGTCCCCCGGGCGTGATGCCGTGCGAACCTAATTTGCGATCGCACAAGGCATAGTCATAAGGTAATCCGAGACACGAGATCTAAGAGAGTACGCAGACAAATTGAATCACACACATTAAGTAAAGGAAACTTGATCTTTATTGATAATGAATATCTTTTACAGACTCCAGTACAAGACTCATGTCGCGCGGGTTACTACATGACTCGATTACAAAAGAGTGTCAATGAGATAGCCGTTCCATACATTGTACATATCCCTCAATATACAACAAAGTACTCCAGTGACCTGGATGGGAGGGACGCTGAGTCATCTTCCTTGGACTGTTGAGAGTCTTCAAAAGTGGAAGTGTGGGACAAGTCTTCGACACGCGGCTGAAGCTTCAAAATTACGAACGTCGCCGAGCTAGTTGGCGTGTCCTTCCTGGTTCGCGGGACCTGCAAAGAGCGAAGATCAGTACGATCACATGTACTGGCGAATGGCTAATTAAATCCAAGCTCTGCATTTGATTCAAGAAGTTTTATAAACATGTTAGCTAGCATTTTATGTGATCTTTCTAACCATCCTGATCAATTGCATGTTAACATATTTTCAGGCAAGCATATGTAATTGTATAACATTAAGCAACTATCATTTTTATCCCGTGTCACGTGCATTTGTTAAGCCGTGAAAGGGTGTGAAGGCCACTAGCAATGTCAAGCCATCGTGGACTATAGCCGGGTTAGACGGCGATCCTTTCGCGGCGGGGTAGCGAGTCCTATACGAAAGTTTCCGAATAACCCACGTCGAAGAAGGGCTGGCACTTGCTATTCTCGTTCCTCCCGGGTCGAATCGGTCCCTTGGCCTAGGCAACCGTTCGAGAAAACTACACCTTGTCGACAAGTTGTCCAATGACCGTTTTGCTTACTTAGCTGTATCGTTGCGATAAACGTTAATCGATTTATTCATTGCTTTGCATAGGCTAAGTGGATTTGCAGAAGGAACCATGTTTTCTATTTCCAATACCGGCAGTTTGATAACAAGTGTTTCGTGAAGAATCGTGCCACGATTTCTTTGATTCTACACTATTATGACAAGCATTCATTTTACTTCACTTATTGCGTTTTGAAGTAGAGGGACGAGGCGAAGGAGGTCAGCCACTCGCCTTAGACTTGCTTCAAGTGAGCAACCGGCTGGCTGCGCTGACATCGCCTATGCAATCACCTGCAATCGCATAAGCAACTGATAAGAACACTGTATAATTCAAGGAATTTTGATATGAATGCGAAGCTCGAAAATGCAAGTCACGAAAACCCATTCGGAAAATATTCACGAAAAACGCATTCACGAAAACCAAAGCCAAAGCTAAATTAAGTACGACATAAAAATCAGAGCAACGGGAGGTCTCTTCCGACTCAACCGTAGAGCCAATCCTCAAGGCGCAACCCGCTGAATATGAGACTTGGTTCCGAAGAAGCCATTCAATAACATGGAATGGATCTTAATTCAACCGTTCCCGTTCGATCGACTCGGCCGATTCCGACCTATCGGTCCCGACCGAATTGACAGCGACAGTGTTCCTTTCTTGCGCACCTCGTGGACGGAAACGGGGCACGATGTAGGGATGGGGCACTACACTTCGCGTACGAGTTAGAAGACTAGAACATTAAAAGACAATAGGTGAGCGCCCTAGCGTGCAAGCCACGAACATTGAACACTAAGGCATAGAACATAGAAATACGACTTCGATACGTACAGCAAGTGTACGGCGCGAAGGATAGAAGATAAATGTGTCGTAACGTGCCTACGTGCACAAGATCATAAAAGATGGCTTCGTTGCGAAAGAATACAGTTGTGGCATGAATGTGACGGAACTGTCAGACGTGGCATGATGCCTCGAAAGGTGTTCGGGACCTTCGGGTCGTTCGGTTGACGAACACTGAGTTGAGGCATAATGCCATTGAACATTGAAACGAAGTATGAAACGTAAGAACATAGAAAGCTAATGGAAGAAATACGAGATGAATAAGTCTGAGTCTCGGACTCAAGACTAAGCTTGGTTGTTTGAAAAATAGTTCGTTGCATGGTCGAATGGAATGGACTTGAGATAAATATGATAATCTACCGTGCACGGGTGTTCCGGCCTCGAATGGTTAAGTGCCGGAGCGCCCCGAAATCGTTTGGCCTAGGAGAGATTGTATCTTTGATAGGCGCACATCCGTAGCACGATTAGCAACCGCTTAGCGAGATGTGAAAAGCCGCAAATGATGGTATGCAGCGGTAAAGTTTCGGTTGTTTGGAATAGCAATCCAACCCATGAAACACCGGGCTACCCAAATTCGAGAAAGAAAAGAAGGAGAGAAAAGAAAGTAAGGAAACTCCTTTAGTCCATTCTGGCGCGGATACGCCAACGACCTTCATATAGTTAAGGAACGATGGATCGAAAGTGCAGGCACGTATGTGTCCCGCACACATAGATCCTGCTTAGAGATGCACTTATAACATGACAGGGGAGGAATGAGGCGTATTCACCTTGCGTCAGTGCAAGGGCGAGTGCGTCGACTTGGTAAGAAGTCGCACCATAAAAAAATACGAGATTGCTTGCCTGTTTGCCTATTCAATTCGAATAACATGCTTGCCATGATAACATGCTTTACTGCTTTCGAATATACCATAAAATCGACCCTAAGGAGAACATAGCAAGATCATAAGCTAAGTTGCATGATTCAACATAAATATTACAATGTCGGTTTAGAAAGAAGGTCTTTGCATCAGTACATGCGAGGACGAACGTACTAATCCCCCACCATCTTTCATGCATGGTACAGGGAATGGATGGCTCGTGGCGAAGCTTCGCTTGAACGCGTTGAGGCTTGGAATGCCGAAGCGTATTGAAGCGTGCGATCGCTTGACGCTCAGACTCGCAACAAGATTGATACGGCCGAGATATAGAAGGCATGATGTATGGAACGGTAAAATCTTTTGTGGGCAAGAGAGAACCTGAGTGTTGTAGCCAATCTGGCATATATTGTTGGGCTATCAAAAAGCCTTTGTAATCTCAGTTTCGAATATCAATAAAGAGAATTATTTCGTATACTCTGTTTTCCTTTCGTTGTTAATATCAAACTAAAGAAAACCATTTGAGAACTTGTCATCTTGCCTTACACGAGAGCAACTCCAGGCTCGTGCGGCATCACGCCCCCTGCGAGGACGATGATTCAGGGATTCCGGGTCAGGGCATGACATTCTACCTCCACGCCTACTCTTCGTGCTTATTCTGATTCCGATTGGGCAGGAGATGTCACGGATCGTCGCTCTGCCACTGGTTTCTGTGTATTTCTTAGCGATTCTCTCATTTCTTGAAAAAGTAAAAAGCAAACGACAGTTGCCCGCTCAAGTGTTGAAGCTGAATACAGAGCTCTTGCTCACACTACGTCTGAGATTATATGTTTACGCTGGCTTCTTTATGACATGGGCGTTGAATATTCAACGTCTACTCCTCTTTTTTGTGACAGTAAGAGTGCTATTCAAATAGCTCATAATGATGTCTTCCATGAGCGCACCAAACATATCGAAGTTGATTGTCATTTTGTTCGGAATCATTTTACAAAAAAAATAATCCACCTTTCCTACATTACTTCAGAAGCTCAAGTTACAGATTTTTTTACAAAGACACATCCCTTAGCTCGGTTTAACTTTCTCGTATCCAAACTCAATATTATGTTTTCTAAACCATCTCAAGTTTGAGGGGGGATGTTAAGAGACAGCTGTTCATTCATTTCCTTCTTTAGAATATTACCATTGTATTTTCCTTCTTTAGAATATTACCGTTGTATATTCTATATTTGGTTTCTTTGTAATCTCTATAAATTGAAAATTTCCTCCAATGAATAAATACACAGAATATTGTTCCATTTCTCTATTGCTAACAACAAACATCAGTTTAGTTTCATATATAGTATCCATCTAGTAGTTATATTAAGGAGCTAGAGCCCCACGTGAAGACTAACAATAGAATTGGTCATGGTGTTTTAGAGTAATTAGTAAGCAATGGTTAGTGAATTAGTGTTCGTACCAAGAATATTGTTCATGAATAGATATGTGATTATTTTTATTTTTATATAACATGAACAATCTCGAGAATGTTCGATGCTCCTCCAAGTTGAAGCATAATTCAATTGATAGGGATTGGTGTACGTTTTTAGAATTAAAGTAGCATTTTTGTCATTAATAAATCTTCATTAGCTTGAATGCATGAGTTTAAATATTCATAGTCATGGTTAGATAAGTTGTATAACTCGAGAAATATGAAAAGTAGACTAAGTGACATGAACGTAGGTAGTCCAGTCAGTATAAGTATATGCATCTAGTCATTTTATTTCAAGTTAAATAGAAATCATATTCAACTTTATTTTGAATTCCACTAAATTTCTGTTCGTCTTCACATTTGTAATTTGTTCATGGACTAGTATGCATTTTATACTACTTGAAAAAGTGAGAGCTTTCTTCTCATGGTATCAAATTCCAACAAAAGAGGTGACCCGTGTTTCTTGGTGTAGTAAGAAGCATGATGAATTATGGGCTTATTTGGTAATTGGATTTGCATTTGGATTTGGATTTGAAAATCCAACATTCAAATCCAAATCCAAATCCAAATCCAAATCCAAATCATGAATTTTCAAATCCAAATCCAAATTCAACTCCAACCAAAGATAGGATTTGGTAAATTATTAATTAGCTATTATAATTATAATTATAGTTATGATTAATATAATAAATTATTATTATTATTATAAATAAATAAATAAACTATTAATTAAGATATAATGATGATTAATTATTAATTAAGATATAATGATGATTATAATGACGATTAATAAATTATTAATTAGCTATTATAATTATAATTATAGTTATGATTAATAATTAAATTATTATTATAATTAATAAAATAATAAATAAACTATTAATTATTTATGATTAATAATTAAATTATTATTATAATTATGATAATATTTATGATTAATAAATTATTAATTAAGATATAATAATGATTATAATGACGATTAATAAATTATTAATTAAATTTTAATAATATATTTATTATTAAATTATTAAATAAATTATTAATTCCGATGATAATTTAAGATAACTAACTATTAGTTATTTTTATTAAAATAATAACTTAGTTATAAATTTTAATAATAATAATAATGACTAATTTTTAATTAACTGTTAGCTAACTTTTAATAACTATAAATTAAATATTTTAAAAATAGTAATTATAAATAAATATAATTATGATTAATAAATTATTAATTAAACTATTATAATTTATTAATTATTAAATTATAAATTATTAAATATGATTATAACTGCGATTAAAATATTATTAATTAAGTTTATAATAAAATAGTAATTAATGAATTATTAATTAATATTATAATAAGACTAATAAATTATTCATTATGATTATAATTAGCAATTAATTAATAAATTTTTAATTAAGATTAAAGTTATAATTAATAAATTTATTATAATTATGATTAATAAATTATTAATTAAGATTATTATAAATTATTAAATAATAAATTTATTAATTAACAAATTATTAACTTAGATTATAATTATGATAACTAACTATTAGTCAATTTTTTATTAAAACAATAACTAATTTTATTTATAAATTTTTTTTAAAAAAATAATAGTAATGACTAATTTTAATTAACTATTAGTTAATTTTGAATAAACTATAAATTAAATTTTTAACGAAATTATTAAAAAATAACTAATTTTTTCCTCCCCAAATCCAACCTCTTTCTTTCAAATTTAAAATTTGGATTTGGTCATACTTTCCATATCCAAATTCATCTCCAACCAAACATAGGATTCCATAAATTTGGCTCCAAATCCATAAAGTCCAACTCCAAATACGATTTACCAAACGGGCCCTAAGCGTACTTCCACTACCAAAGCGGAGTACAAGGATTCTCCCCCTACAACACAAGAATGCATTTGGACAGTTACTTGAAGATGTTTATATTTCACTTGACAAACAAACTATTATTTGGTGAGTACAACTAGGGGTGAGCATCGGTTCGGTTCGGTTTGAACCGAACCGTTTTACGTAAAACCGACAGTAACCGTAAACCGTCCATTAAAAACCAAGAACCGAACCGACCAAAATTTAACCCGACCAGAACCGAACCGAATTAGACCGGTTCGATTTTCGGTTGGTTCGGTTTTATGGGCCACTGGACTGGGCCGAATATTTAATGGGCCTGGGTGTATGGAAAATGAAATAAAAATCAATAATGGACTGGGATTTTTAATGGGCCGATTTAATGCACAATACAAATTTTATTATATCTCAAAATATACATATAACAGCAGAACATTGAATTTCAAACTGGACTTGAAGTCCATAGCACAGTATAACACAAATATCAAGTCTCCACTCTCATGTACAGAATCCTCTTCAATAATACAAAATACCAAACAAATATACAAATTACATCTGGCCGGTAGAGAACACTCAGAACAGAACAAATATATATTATGTACATGTATCCGACAGAGAACACTACAGTATAATACAAATATCCAGATTAAGTTACACCACAGTATCCAAGTCTCCAGTACAGAACCGAATTAATATATACAAATTACAAATTCACAATCAAGAAGAAATGTTCATTTTGATGTCAGCACATCCAATCCAAGATTCCAAATTCACCACAGTATCCAAGTCTCAAGTACAGAACCGAACTAATATATACAAATTACAAATTCACAATCAAGAAGAAATGTTCATTTTAATGTCAGCACATCCAATCCAAGATTTCAAATTCCAGACTCAATACACAAGTTAAACCTGCATTATATACAATAGCTAAAAGAAAGGCTCAGAATGGCTTTTAATGCGTCATTAAAGATGCAATGTATGCCTCGCCAAAGGCTGCAACGAGCGCTAAATCATCATCGCCAATTCTAATGGAAAAACTTAGTAAATTTTTTGAATATTAAAAACGACTATGAAGAGAGTACCTCACCAATGGCAGGCTTTAACAAATGCATCGCCAGTGGCTGCAACGAGTGCCTCGCCAGTGGCTGCAACGACCAACGAGTGCCCCGTCTCTACAAGCAGTATCCAACATGTACATGTATCAGAACACGAAAGTATCACTCATCAGAATATGATGCAAGTATCTAAATTACTGAACTGTTCAAAGAAAAAGTATCAAAATTACTGAACAGTTCAAAGGACAGTATGAAAATGACTGTTTTCCAGAGAAGTAGAGTATGAACTATGAAAATGACTTTTCCAGAACTGTATTTCAAAATGGCTGTATCAGAAGATTCAGAAAAAGCATGTACCTTTCCAGAGCAGTTACAAAATGTGTCAAATTGACATATTTTTCCAGATCAATATCAAAGAATTAGAACAACATCAAAATTTCAACAGAACAACATCAAAATTGAATTTTTCAGAACTGTAAGTCACAAAGTATCAAAATGACTGACATATTACACTATTGTAAGTCATAGAGTATCCAACATTAGCTATAACTGTAAGTCATAGAGTAGCCAGCACTAGCAGTCTAGTAGAGCAGTAACAAAATAACTAACATATTACAATAATGTGTTCCAAAGACACTGATTTAAAAGAGGGGAAGTAATCAAACCTCGCTCGTTGATGTTGAGTCCACCGTTAACTTACCCAATTCTAAATGAAAAGAACAAATCAACGAACAAGTTAAAACTATATCAAATTGAAAGAATGTAGTACAATATAGAAATTGAAAATTACCCATTTCAACTTTGTAGATATCCTCGAAATCTCCTTCAATAATTGAAACAATGGATCGATCGGAAGGGCTCCTAAACCAATCTTGACAACAAATAAGTGCTTGAGCAATTTTAGGAGTCAAAGAACTTCTATAATAATCAAGCACACGACCACTCGTACTAAAATCGGACTCGGAGGCCACGGTAGATATGGGAACGACCAAAACATCCCTAGCCATCTTCGAAAGGATTAGAAAACGGAGAGAATTAAGCTTCCACCATCCCAAAACATTAAAATTATCACTTTCATCGTCGTCATCATCTACGGTGCTCTCCTCTAGGTAACGATCGAGCTTAGATTTAGTGTCACCGCCACCTAATTCCATCTTGTGCTTCTTGAATTAGGCCTTCATAAATTTTTTCAGTTGCAATGTATTCCCCGACTGATTTTTACTAGTAGATTGTACCTTATCACTAGTAGTTGTACTATTGCCACCAATTTGAGTAGTGCTAATATTTTGTACTCATTGAACATAGAGTACAAAATACTCTTCACTTTCTTTTTCATGGAATCGCTTTTCTCCGTACCATATAGTTGATTAAGAGCATATTCTACATACTCCAACTTGTGTCGTGGATCAAGAATTGGTGCAATAAAGATAACCATATTCATTTTCTCTATGTCCCCCCAATACTTATCATATTTTTCTCTCATTTTAGTGGCGATTGTAGCTAAGTCAAAGTCACTACTCTCCTTCGAAGTACGCAATAGAATGTCAATTGATGTGATTTCATCAAAAAAGTTATTACAAGTGACATACAAAGAACCCGAGATACGCAATGTGATATCATAGAAGTGTTCTAGAAAAGTGCACAACCTTCTTGCATTGGACAATCTTCTTCACTAGGATACCCACCATTCTTCACTAGCTCTAATCTGAACCACGGGTCGACAGATGTGTATCTCTCAAAGGCACTTTCAAACCTTTGAACCGTGTCTAACATCAAGAATGTAGAATTCCAACGAGTACTCACATCAAGACACAATAACTTTTTGCTTTGTATCTTTTCGGCTTCAACACACTCCTTAAATTTTTGGAATCTACTAGGAGAGTGTCTCACATATCTTATAGCATTCCTAACACAAAAAATCGATGGAGACATCAATTTTAAACCATCAACCACAACGAGATTGATGATGTGTGTAATGCATCTCATGTGTAGATACTTGCAATTTAGAATGCTATTTTCCCAATTCTGAATTTTCTTAGTCAAGTAAGAAATAGCAACATCATTGGAACTTGCATTGTCAACTGTGATTGTGAATACTCTATCGATGCCCCACTCAAGCAAACATTTCTCAACCTCTTTCCCGATGGCCTCCCCTTCGTGACTAATAATTGGACAAAAATTTATAATTTTTTTCTTCAATTCCCATTCTTCAGTTATGAAATGTACAGTAAGACACATATAATTTATCTTTTGTAATGATGTCCATGTATCCGTTGTAAGGCATACCATTTGATTAGACTCTTTCAAGTATGATTTAAACTTAGTCTTTTCAGTAGAGTACATATCATAACAATCTCATGCCACGGTCCATCTTGATGGAATACGGAATATAGGACACGCAACACTCAGAAAGTGTCTAAAGCCTTCACATTCCACAGTTTGAAACAGAAGCTCATCAACAATAACCATGTGTGTCAAGGCTTTTCTCACATCATCCTGATTAAATTTTTAACTAGTAAGAATTTTATCCTTGCCTTTAGCATTGGGTTGCAAGTTCAATATTGATTGATTGGAATCATAATTTTTTGGATTCATCGAACATGCATTCCAATGATTTCTCACATTTGTTGTTCCATTCACTTTACTATGACAGTGATATTCTTTTCTACAATATTTGCAACTAGCCTTTGGTCGACCTTCCGCATCCATGGATCTAATAAAATCTGCCCAAAAAGGAGCCCGTTTCTTTATAGGATTTCTAGTAACGCGAAGACTCGAATTAGAAATGGAGATTGGCTCATTAGTGCCTTGAGAACTAGTTGGTGGTTGAGGTGGATCAACTTCGTGCGACATCTAAAAAAGTTAATTTGTTTCGATGGCAGTGTATGGACATGAAACTTGAATAAATATTAAAGAATACGCACATTGCATGAATATGAAGTACGCACATTGCATGAATATGAAGTGGTTGCCATAGATTGGTATTATCTAACAAACATCACATAATTAAGTAAGTAATCTAAGCTACCTAATCCTTACCTAACCCTAAAAGATAACATGACATTCCTAGTCTACATAATACAAATTACATATAAACTTCACAATATATGAACTGCACTGCACATTACATATAAACTACACATTACATATAAACTGCACAGTGCACATTACATATAAAAATATCCCAAAAAATAGTTTTGAAAAATCCCAGGTCCTGGATACTGAAATATATAAACTGCACAGTGCACATTATATATAAACTGCACAGTGCACATTACATATAAACTGCACATCACAGGTCCAAAACAATATGTAATCATAGCTTCATTTTTAACAAAAAATAGTTTTGAACATCCCAGGATACTGATAAATGAGACTTACTTCAAACTGATACGTATTTTAGTAAAATTTACAACACTTGGGATGTTTTTATATACTGATATGATATGTACTTCAAACTGACATATCTAAATTGTGACAATATTGTCCAAGACTCCAAATCTAACAAGTAACAACACTACAACAGAGAGCAGTGTGTATATAAACATGAAACATGCTACTAATTTAAACTAAATTGAACTCTACATAGAGCAATATCTATATTGAACTAAATTTACATGCAGCTCATCATTAGATGCCAAACCACATAGTTGGAAAGCAATTATTCAGAGTTCTCAAAATAAATACGTGATGCATGCTAATTTAAACAGAATTTACATGCATCTCATCATGATATAATAAACCAACAAATTAAAACATAGAACTTTCAACTTTGGCAACACATTTTTTGGCAGCAAGCAAATATTTTTTTGGCAGCTAATATTTTTTTGCCAGCAGACCAGTAGCGCACCTGGCCAGAAACAACAAAGATACACAACATAGAACTTTCGAAGTGACAAAAGATGAACTTACAGTGAGTTCAAATATCGACAACAAAGGATAACCAACTAGAATACAATTTTGAACTAGAACTTCCTCCCCTTCCACGACGAAAGATCATCCATGCAAGAATAACAAACGTTAATTAGAAAAACTAGCAACCAGTAAATTGAAATTAAAAAAAACCAAAAAAAGAGATCTTTGTTAGATCTTACCGGATCTCGAGAGATCTTTGTTAGATCTCGACAGAGCTGGGTTGGATCTTAACAGATCTAGACAGATCTGGGTTGGATCTTAACGAAATCTATGATAGATCTCAAAGATCTAGGTTAGATCTACGTTAGATCTAGACAGATCTAGGTCAGATCTAGACAGATCTAGGTTAGATCGAGAGATCGAGATTGAGAGAGACAGAGCCTGTAGATGAGTCAAGAGACTCGAGATCGAGTCTTCGAGAGAGGCAGAGCTGCCGAAGTGCAGCAGAGGAGGAGAAAAATTAGGGCAGAGTGAGGCGAGGGGGGAGGCGGGCTTGCTTTGTGAGAGCGGCTGTGGAGTGTGGGCTAATGAAAGGGGAGGAGAGAGAAGCTATGAGAGATTTGAGTTTAAATAGCAAGGGCAAATTTACAGGGGTATTTTGATAATTTACTAAATATAAATTATATATATATAATTCGGTTTTCGGTTCAGGTCGGAAACCGTTTTCCAAACCCGTCATCCGAACCGATAACCATTAATTTCTTTTGTAAAAACCGATTCTCGACCCGAACTTTCAGAAACCGACCCGAATTGCTTTTACGGGTCAGGTCGGTTCGGTTAACGGTTTTAAAACCGTAAATTGCTCAGCCCTAAGTACAACCAAAGTGTATTGACGCTTAATTGCTACAAATCCAATTTGTCATGCAAACATATATATTGAAATTGGGCAGCATTTCATTGGAGAGAAAGTTATTGAAAGAATGATTGAAATCTCGAAAGTGTGGAGCAAAGAAAATGCTACACATATAACAAAGTTGCTTTCTAAAGTGTGTTCGAGTTTCTCCGATCGCTTACAAAAACACACTTTATTAAAGGGAGTATGTCACGACCCTATCCCAAATTATTGGGTCGAACCGGATCATGCCCAGCCTGCACCGTTGTGAGACGGCGGCAGTAAGCTGTTCTATATGCAGGTATTCACAACAGCATTTATACATTTGTCACAGCTTGAATATACAAAATTTTTTAAAACTTTTAATATTCAACAAAGAGAAGTACAACTGGAAATGAAAGTACTGAAATAAAGTACTGAATTCAAAATTTACAACTCCAATACAATAAAACTAGATAACTAGAAAATAACTAGCTAAACGGTCGGCTCATCGGCCTCAGGTTCTGCATCCTCCAAGGGGCACTCTGGCAACACCACAGGATATAATACTGGGTCATAGTTGCTATTGAACAATAGCTCAGCATCATTAATATCACCTATGGGGGGGATCCAGTTAGGAAAGGAGCAAGTAGGAGTACATAATCCGACATTCTAAATAATAATGGAAAGATACAATTTTAAACAGTTGAAATTCTTTGAACAATATTTTCCAGCAATTTTTAGCAATTCAGTATTTGAAACAATGTGATTTGAATAGGTAACGTCTATGACCGGCTTGGGTTGTACAATAGCATCCTAGCGATGTGATACGGCCTATCCCCGTGTGTAAGAGGGTAAGCTCGCGCAATAGTGCAATATGAGGGTATTGGTCATAAACGCTACACTACTCCCCCAATATCCCCACAATCAATAATCGAACTCAAGGTGAGAGTTCCGTGTAGCAATGTGGTTTAAGCATACAATCATGACAATTACTAAATAAAATACAAGAAAACAGAACCGTAACTTGCCTTTGTTTAATGACTGGAATATGATGTCGGTACCGGAGATGAAGTCAAATACGTCCTCGAAACCCTACAGTTGAGAACCCTGACTTAGAAATATAGATGAGCCAAATCTAGGTGTGCTAGTTACAATTTCTAGAAGCAGGTCCTAGTCCAATTTTTAAATTGTTAATTAAGCTATTAACCTACTCTACTGTCACAGGATACAAATATTAATTAACGAAAAATGAACTGATTTATTTATTTATTGGATAAAGATCATATTTTCTAATTCATTTAACAAAACTTTGTACTTTAATATTATATACATAAAATTAGGTTTTTCTTTTAATGAGAAAAATATGAATTTGTTTAAATAATACAAACTTGAATTTTATCCTTTTATTTAGAAGTGAGAAAACTCTTATAATTTTTTATATAAAAATAATACCCATTTTAAGTACGCATCTAATTATGCAAAGCAGCAACAAAAAAGAACAAAAAATCCTAAACTACACAAATACAGGACCACAGAAAAACAAAGAAAAAATTGGGCTTATGCCCTTACAACAAATTAATTAATTTAATTTAAATGCTGAGGCGAGCTCTGAGTGCCGTGAAGCGGTCCAGTCAGGAGGCCGAAGCCCTGCATCCAAATACTAGAGGCCAGTAACTAGTTCTAAAATAAATTATAATTACATATAATTTATAGAAAATGGACGTCTCAGACTTGGCCATGCAATCTCACGTTGCTAGCTTACGCCTCAACATACAGGAAATCCTGTAGCGTTTGCGTTTCGCCGAGGCTCATCCGACCGATACGGTCGTCGCCTAACAGGGGATACAAAACTCACAAAATCCACAAAACCAAACCAACAAAACCAATTTTGGAAATCATTTTGCAAGGACCGGGTATGAAAATAGATTTCAATTTACCAATTTACTAAACTTAATTAAATACTTATATTTTGAAAACTTTTCCAAAAATTTGGGTAGCAACTCCTCTGTAACTAGGACAACCTAGCCACTTTGGCGGTATGGCAAATTTCCAGAACGTATTTACAATTACTCTCCCAGCTTCCAAAATCCAACAAAGCCACGAACCACATCAAAATAGTTAAAGAAAAGTATAGCCACATAACCATTCAAAATAGCCAAAGCTAAGGAGAAAAACCACAGAATTAAGCAAATATCCACAAAAGACCCAAACTAGAAATAGCTAAGCCACAGAACCATTTCGAATGGAGTTCGGAAATTCCGAAACCAAATAATAATTACTAACCCAAAGGAAAATATTAGCCAAGCATACCAACCAGGAACACAATCCCACAGAACTAATCCGAGCCGAACTCGGGAAAATTGTATCCCCTAGCGCAACTAGTAAAACCGATCCCCGCGTCGGGGTCGGGACCTCGTCATCATCGACTAAGCTACGGGAGGGACACAGGGACACGGGATTATAGCTCAGTTGCTCGGCTAGAGCTCTCAGATGCAAGAAATAGAAAAAGAATCCGCGCGGACAGCGGGATCGGCTCGGGACAGCGTAGGAAAGCAACGTGATCTCTGGACAGCATCTCGACGAAGTCGAAAACGACGGCGATGGCCGCGCACAGCACGGGCACAGCTAGGGGCAGCGCTGAAAAGCGCGGATCGGGACCCAAGGGTCGGGCGGGACGCGGATGGGCGACGCCGGAGGGGCGGCTTGCTGCGAACGGGGGAGACGGTCCGGCACGGGGCCGCGGGTCAGATGGCACGGAGAGCCGCGCGAGGAGGCGCTGGCCGGTACAGAACTCGGCGGAGCCGAACGGTCGGGGCAGAGGCTCGGGGCCGAGCGGGGCTCGGGCGGATGTAATGCCTGTGGTTTGTATTACGTATTTTGGAATACGTGTACGTATTTTATCTTGTATTGCATGATTTCTTGCTTAGCTTTCTTCATGGCTTGGTTTATTCTTGGGTTGGTTCGGCTTGGCTTGGTTTTGCTTTGGTTCATCATGAACCAAAGGTAAACCCTACCTACCACCACCATTAGTATTTATTAACCCATTCTCCTTTCTCTCTCCTCATTACTCTTCTTCTCCACCATAACTTCTTTACCTACCAGAGAGAGAGAGGTCTAGGCAAGTACAACTTGCTTCATGGAGGAACTCGAATTTTATTGTTCCATTCTCTCCTTTACAGCATTCTAACATACTTTAGTACTTGACATTTTTACTTTCCATGGCCAGATTCTTGTAGATCTAAGTTTATCTTATTTTCGGATTTCTTGGGTTTTGATCTACTTAATCTTGTTATTTCTAAGTTTTGATGGTTCCATGTTATAGAGAATTTCGTTCTGTCCCATTTTGACCTATGGAAGTTCGGATTTGGACTATAGATGAAGGTTTTATGGAGCTTGGAAGCATAGGTTCATGGTGTTCTCTTCTCGGAAATTTGGAGAAGAAGAACAGTTCTCTGGCCGCATGGTAGCACTTGACCGCATGAGCATTCATGCGGCAAGTCACTTCTAGTCGCATGGACTTGAGTCGAGCGTATGTACCCGAACTTCTCAGCACCGCATACGCCTGGAGTTCCTTGGCCGCATAAGTCCCATTTTCTGCCGCATGAGCTTAGGCATTCCCAGCCGCATACAGCCTTTCCCATTGGCCGCATGGAGCTTCGATCCGCGCCAGCCGCATGGACTCGCTATGCGACAGCCGCATGTGCACCCCATCACTCCTAGCCGCATATGCCACCGTCCTTCCCTGGCCGCATAGGACTCGGTCAGTTCAGCCGCATAGGGCTGAGGCTCCTATTCTGTCGCATGCACTAATCTATTTCCCGCCGCATGAGGCCCACTCTTCCGCTGGCCGCATGAGACCCGACTTCTTGGAACCGCATACGCCCTTGCCTCCCTAGCCGCATGCCCCTGTCCTTACCAAGTCGTATGCTCTCTCCTCCCTTGGCCGCATGGGCTCTAGTGATCCTACGCCGCAGGGCTCCTCCCTGTGCCTTGCCTGCTATTTAATTATTATTATTATTATTAATGTTTTTATTATTGTTAACTCATGTCTTATAATCTCAGCATAACTTGGGTCTCCTGGTTTAATGCTTGCACTATGATGCCCTGCACATATACCATGAACACGATAGTGACCCGCAGTGGTGCACTCTTGATACGTAACATGACCTGATGGTGTCCCGTCGTGGCGCACTCCTGACAAGTAAACTGGACATGATAAACCTGGCATATCTTGATAAGCTGTTGCGACGGCTACCTGATATGACATGACCTGTATAAATAACCTGGACACTGTGGGCGATTGTGCTTGTACAAATAATCCAGTCCTGTCTTGCATCATGTCTAGGATGGGACTCCTGAGTACCACAGTCAGGAGTACCTATTGAAATGGACTAAGACTAATAACTAGATTAATACATTAGTCATAAAGAGATCTCCCAGCTACATGTAATCCCGTTACCTGGGCGCGCTTGGGATCTGTAGCCTGCCGTCGAGTAGGGCACATTTCCAGCACACTGTCATGTATTGCACCCTTCAAGCTACGTAAGGGTACATGCATTTCCTGGACGATGCACCCACCTGAATTCGACCCCTAATCTTCGACCTGGGTAACCTGGATGGTCTGCAGGGCTTATGGCTGTGGAATAATCTTATTGCATCTTGTTAGTAACTAGGCCTGTGATAACCCTAGCTAGTTAAAGTATCAAGCCGTACTTATTGCTTGGCCGTGATTGTTGAATGGGGAATAACCAGTCTAGTCATGTCTTGATCCAGTACAAGATTGCTTCCTGTCTTGATTTCTTACATTATTATCTTGCCGATAAATGGTGAAAAAACCAAGTTCTGTTCAGATGAAGGGTTACGACCCCGGTCCTTATTTGGTTTACGGGTTGTAACCTGGCTATCGGAATAGTTCCATGGTTATCTCGTCGTATATCATCCTGACATATTTTCATTAGTTAATTTTAATATTAGATTTCTTGTGCTGATTGCTGGCTTTTGTTCTTATTTTGTGGCCCCCTTGTGGCACTTGCTCTTTCTGGGGTTGACCCAGCTGGTTTTGTGTGGCCAGATTTCGGAGCAGCTCCCGAGGATCTACCAAGCTTCCAGCCTAATGGTGAACACTAGACGGAATCCGGGCCAAGAGTGGGTTTTCTATTTTGTTTCGCTCACTCTACTGTAAAATTATTCTTTTGAGGCGTTTAGCCGACGAGCACCTGTTAGCTCGATGCACTTTTACTTACTGTCTGCCTACGGGCTATAACATGATTAACAAATCCTAGGGTTGATCATGTATGACTAAACTCTTGCTAGTCCTAACATTTTGTAACGACTAGCTTCATGATCAGCTGAATATGTGATATTTGGGACGCCTTATTATTGTATATTTAATGATCATACATCTTGCGACTTTACTTACTTGTGGTGATTGAGACACTAGGCTTGTTCATGACCATAAGAGACTGTTGGCTTGTAGAAAACCCTCACATATCTAGACAGCCGTGATCGTATATCGAGGTGGTTTCCATTTCAATATACGTAGCTGGCTATGTCTGTCCCCGCTCTCCAGTATTCTGGTTCTGGGGCGTGACATGGTTTAAGTGGTGGCCCATGCAGGTCTTGTCAATCAAGATGTGTGGGGGTTTACCAGATAGATGTCTCAATCAGTACTCGTCCTTGATCTCTGTTCGTATCTTCTGAATCCCTGGATTCTTGTCCTGATCCTGTGCTTATATCATTGATCTGTCCTGGTCCTTCCTTATTGTTCTCCA